>JACXGM010006905.1:0-16866 GCA_016801145.1 Umbra pygmaea | reverse complement strand
CAGTGCCCCGCAGGTGCAGGGACGCGGATTGTATCTGTTCACATCATCTGTTACGCTGACTGAATCCCCAAGACCTCCAGACACACACACACACACTCTCTCAATTGATTGACTTCCTTTTTCCCTTTCCAGTGTGTGTGGTCAAAGCATCCTTTTCATGTCAAAGGGGTGGAGACAAGAGGTGCAAGGTTGGTAATGTAACACGGCCACCCAGATGAAAAGGCATGATAAAAGGGAGCCGTCCATCTATGTGTTCCCATTCCTTGAGACCAAGGCAGCGTTCTAGACCTAAAACTACATAGAGTAGATCTGAAGGTTATCACCAGTAATGACAGTAGCAGGAGGTGCCACAATGACCTCTCTTGGTGCTGCACCCTCACATAGCATACTCAGAAGAAGAAATTCACGGAATCTCTCTCTCTTTCTCACCCCTGTTTGTTTGGAGAAACGAGCACAGGCAAGGCGGTTAATGCATTGTTCTTGTCGAGTACACAGAAAAGCATGCAGGGGAGGGGATGTGTCACGCGTGTTGAACCAGATTTCACTGCACGGGGCCAGCTCTAGGATTTTGAGGGCTGTGAATAATACGTGTTAGGGTCCAGACTAAATTCGGAATTCTGACTGTTCTGAACCCTGATTGTTTTCAAAATCCTAATGTAATTCTACACTCTCACTCATTTCTGAATCCTGAGTTCTGAAATAGCTTATGAAAAGCCAATTATTCTATCGTGAGCAGTCAGTGTTTCAAATAACAACACTCAACATGAATGTGCAAGGAGAAACAATATGAAATATTAACTCAATATAGTATCAAATCAATCTCTCATATGTACGCCACGATGCTACAGTACGCAATAATAAAAAAATGCTTAGTCATGCAGCTTTACACAGTCCATCACCAGACATTTTGTCAGCATAGTAAATCTCACGACAGGACATCGGCAGCCATGTTGTGTTACGCAACGCAAAATATCACTGGATGGGCGACTCTCACTCTCAACAGCCGTCCTCCAGCTACACAGCCCAAATATGATGGATAGAGAAGGATGAAGAGTGCGGCTATGGAGAGAGATGAAGGAAGGAAGAGCAAGAGAGGGAGGTGGACAAGGCCTTTCACACGTAAGCAAATGACAGGCATTGACTTGGCTGACAGACTGAGGGCGACAACACTGAGAAAGATATCATCCGAGGATGCTCTTTTGGCTGGGTAACTGTGGCTTTGACAGTCGCCTGCCCCGTAAGTCAGAAAACAAATGGCCCATGAAGGGAAATACAGAAAAACTTGGGAACCTGCGCAGGCTGTGCACCAGTCTGTATGGTTGAATGTATGTTCAGTGGGCTAGAGGGGTACGTTGTGAGTTCCCCTCCATAGGAATCAGGAGTTTCAGTAAACAACCCGAACACATACTGTAACATAGTACTACAGCACCTGTCTTTATGACAGTTAGGCTGCACACAAACACTTTCCAACACTACCTGCCCTGCCAAAAGCTCCAACCACTGTAGATATGGGAGCCATTGGCAGGCAGGGGGTAAAATAGAAGGGCATCCACATCCGTTACCACCACACAGACCATACCTTAACCCTGCCAATCACCTGCAGCACACTGCCTTATAACCTGTTCAAGACAGACGTCCCTGTACAGGGGCTGTGATACATTTTTCTAGCGTAATTTCACATTTACACAAAATGTCAAATTGTTCTGTTCACATAGGTAACAGGCATTTGCATCTTCTTGTGACACAACATAAGCTTCAAGAATGTTTTTCAATTAATGCCTTTTTCATTAAAGCTGCACTATGTAACGTCTAATTTATTTGTTCTGTCGACGCAAATTTAACTTTAAATTATTTTAGTATATTTTTATTATATAGTTTATATATGTTTTTACTGGACACAGGAAAAATAGGGACAATATAACTAATTTCCTGAAAATTCACATAATTTTGTTCATGATATCCATTTGTTTTTAGTTAGATCTTGTAAAATGTCAAATTTGGGACTCTAATAATGTCTGTACTTTGTATTGTTAAATTAGATGTTTTCAACCCCTGGATCCAATATGCTAGTTCCTAACGTTTACTAGTCCTGAAAAAAAAGTTACATAGTGAAAAAAAATGTTACATAGTGCAGGTTTAAAACACAGAAACAGATCAACTGAGTTCAATTAAAGCACATTACACAATTTTTTTCTAAAAACAGAGTATAGATTTTCAGCTTAACAAACTACATTTTAATGGCAATTCAGACACGTCCCACCAAACAAAGCATGCCCAGGGGAGCACAACATTACCTTCTGACTCTCCGTGGGACATTATTCATACTTTGTAATGACGTGATTACCATGTGTACCTGGCGGGCAAGAAACGCTGAGAAAATGGTGACAAACATTGGCCAGCCATGGGAATTGCGGCCTGGATTTCCAATACTACAATCAATCAACCAAATGTTAAAATGAGATATCATGAAGAGATTAACATACTCGAAATTTGTGATCCATACACAGCACCTGCTGATGTTTGCATTCCTTTGAATCTTGCAAAGTCTCTCCCAGACTTGGAGTTCTGAGATTTTTCTATCTATCTTATAGAAAATCTGTCACTGCACAAAAAACGAAAGCCTACAAAGGTGCGGATAGCTATCTTTTTTCAAGAGTGGATGGGTTAACAACGCTGTCGTAGGTGAAAAAAAGGAATATCTTCATAATCAAAGCAAAGGTGCTACTAGTTAGTTAGTTACCTGCTAATGTTTGCTAATGTTTACTATTCTGCTCTGTCATGTGATGAAGTCTTCATCTGAATACGTACACCCTGCCTACGCTAAAATGTCCCGGTTTACACCAACCACTATGATATTGTCCCGGTTGTCAGTGATTACATAGCCAAGTGGTCTAATTATAGCACTGTATTTAACTTAACCCATGTAGAAAGACCAATAACGTGTCCAGCGTATGATTTTAACAATGTGTGTGTGTGTGTCAGTCACTGCTCTATCAAATGAGGTTTCCATTTGTGTGTGTTGTTGGTTAGAATAAACACACTGGAAACACTATACGGTAAGGGTACATGAATTATCATGAATTCATGCATGAATTAATTGATGAATGTATTATTTTTACTATCTGGCATGTCGTTTTCACCTTAAATTAACAACTTTTGTATAGTAAAACTGGCGACGTCCAGGCAAGATCCTTAGCTTACTAGGTTTCGTTGCTAGGAAAATGTTGTTCTTGCCCGCCGGCCAGTAGTTGTGACGTCACGTGCAAAGTATGAATATCAACTTGATGCGCAGTAAGTTCATTGAATTCCAAGGACGACACATGTAAAACATAGGTATGCATAACTCTTAAGTCCCTTTGGATGAAAAGGTCTGCTGTATGCCATAGAGAATAATGTATTATTTAAAAGCAGCCCAAATGCCAGACCTTAAAGCATATGAATCGACTAAACCAAGAGGCTGATGTAATTAACTTACCACCAGGTTTCCTATGACCATGACCAGCATGAAGACCAGGATGCAGAGCGGCTGTCCGGCCACCTCCATGCAGTCCCACATGGTCTCGATCCACTCCCCACACAGCACCCGGAACACGATGAGGAACGAGTGGAAGAAGTCCTTCATGTGCCAGCGTGGCAGCGTACAGTCCTTGGAGATCTTACACACGCAGTCCTGGTAGTTCTTGCCAAACAGCTGCATGCCCACCACGGCGAAGATGAAGACGATGATGGCCAGCACCAAGGTCAGGTTGCCTAGGGCACCCACCGAGTTGCCGATGATCTTTATGAGAGTGTTGAGGGTGGGCCATGACTTGGCCAGCTTGAATACCCTCAGCTGTGTGGGATGGGTGGGGGGCACTGTTTAGACATGGTCAATATGTGTTCAAATTAACATTAGATGTGCTTAGCGAATAAAGGTGCAGTTGACATACATGTACTGTACCATAACACTGAAACGATCCTAACCAGTCATAACGTCAAACAGTGTAGCCAGCAAACATACATCCATCCATCCAGACCATCAGCAACACACGGACAGATACAGACAGCACAGGAGAGCCAGACCGGCCTGAGGGGCCACATGCTTCATGCTTAAATACCAGTCTGAAGGATCGTAGAACAGAAAGTCCCTCCACGTCAGACAGGCCCAGCTCCATGAGGCTCAGGCAAACAATGATGCTGTCAAAGATGTTCCAGCCTTGCTGGAAATAATAGTATGGATCCAGGGCAATGATTTTTAAGACCATCTCAGCGGTGAAGATTCCAGAGAATACCTAGAAAATGCAGAAGCACACACAGACAAAACAGAGAAGTGCTTAGCCTCAGGGTGGGACACTTCAGACTGAATAAGAGTCAGAATCAGGTTCCAGCTTTCCTTGCACACGATGCACTGCACCATGTCTCTTCAGCTCCCAATCTACTGTTGTTATCCCTGTGGAACCCCATGAGCACATCAGTCCAGTGCTGCCCAACCTCTACTGGCTCAAACATCACTTTAAAGTCCAGTCTCGGAGCTACCAATTCCAAGTCTGATCTCAGCCTTTCTTCCTGCAACACACGCACCTTTCAGTTATTCGGCTCTATTTGTTTCAGAAGACCCACGGTCTAAAAATGTCCAGTTGTGTGGCCCCTCGCCAGATATTCTGGTCATAAGACTAAGTGGTTCAGAAAACTTTCAAACACTAGTGCGATCCCTTCCCACCGAGCAAAATCATTACAAAGACATATTTTCAATGTTTATTCAACATTTTCTTAACAAAAAAGACTTATTTTCAATGTTGAGTCCTTAGTGGGTTACCTTTATTTGTGAATACTGTACATATACTTGGTAAGAACAAATAATCTGAGAAATGTGACTGATTTACACACTCCTTGTAAACAAATTGGTTCAACATCAGTTTGGCAGTCCTAGCATGACATGGCCTTGTCTTAAACCTGCACTTTGTAACTTTTTTGAAAACTACAAAAGAACTACCAAAACAATGTTTCGGGACTAGTAAACATTAAGAACTAGCATATTGGATCCAGGCATTGAAAACCTCAACTTAAATAATACAAAATGCAGACAATACACAGCATTCCAAATTATTATGCAAATTATATTTTACACAGATTTTTCTAAATAGTCGAAGCAAATGACAGTCAGTATAGTTTGCACTGTATCAAAATGCACTGTTCCAAATTATAAAGCACAATAGAGTTTCAAAACATTTTGTAGTTTGTAAAGAACTGAAAATGGTAATTTGTTGAATTTGCAGCATATTTACTGAAATCAAAAGCTATTTCAATCAAACACATCTTAACAGGGCAAGTTACATTAACATAGTACCCATTCTTTGATATCACCTTCACAATTCAGGCATCGATTGAACTTGTGAGTTTATGAAGAGTTTCTGCTTGAATTTCTTTGCAAGATGTCAGAATAGCCTCCCAGAGCTGCTGTTTTGATGCGAACTGCCTCCCACCCTCATAGATCTTTACTTGAGGATGCTCCAAAGGTTCTCAATAGGGTGGAGGTCAGGGGAGGATAGGGGCCACACCATGAGATTCTCTCCTTTTCTGCCCATAGCAGCCAATGACACAGAGGTATTCTCTGCAGCATGAGATGGTGCATTGACATGCATGAAGATGATTTTGCTACGGAAGGCACAGATCTTCTTTTTGTACCATGGAAGAGAGTGGTCAGTCAGAAAATCTATATACTTTGTATATAGTGTATACACAGTATTGTGTATACTATATTTATTTTCACAACTTCAGGGACCCTAAAGGGGCCTACCAGCACATTCCCCATGATTCTTATCCAAAACATGACTCCGCCACACCTCCTTGCTGACGTCGCAGCCTTATTGGGACATGGTGGCCATCCAACAACCATCCATTACTCCAACCATCTGGACCATCCAGGGTTGCACGTCACTCATTTTTAAACAAGACTGTTTGAAAATTAGTCTTCATGTATTTCTGGGCTCACTGCAACCGTTTCTGTTTGTGAGCATTGGTTAGGGGTGGCCGAATAGTAGGTTTATGCACAACTGCAAGCCTCTGGAGGATCCGACACCTTGAGGTTCGCGGAACTCCAGAGGCACCAGCAGAATCAAATGCCTGTTTGTTGCTTTGTAATGGCATTTTAGCAGCTGTTCTCTTAATCCAATGAATTTGTATGACAGTAACGCACATAGGAGTTTTAGGTATTGAAAAGTATTCTCCAGGCAGATCTGCCTTGGAGGCAGAAATCATTTGATTGGTTGATTCAAAACTGAGGGCAGACCTCACATAAAATCAGAAATGTGCACATGAGCATAGTTTTTACAGTTTTTAATCATATCTAATCATACACCTAACCTTAAGCCTAACCTTAACCACACTAGTGGTATATATATATCATAATTATCAATCAAAAGAGGTCCGCACTCTGTTTTGAATCAACCAATCAAATAATTTCTGCCTCCAGGGCAGATCTGCCTGGAGAACACTTTTCATTAACTAGAAGTCCTTTGAGCGCAGTAACCTTCCTTATTATGCCTTTATCTGCACAAACCCATCTGTGCTCTGAATCAGCCACAAATCTCTACATCCCTATGTGAAATTGTCCAAATTGGGCCCAATTTGCAATTTTCCCTCCTCTGTGTCATGTGACTCGTTAGCATTACAAGGTATCAGGTGTGAATGCGGAGAATTAGTGTTAAATTTGTTGTTATCGCTCTCACACTCCCTCATACTGGTCACTGGAAGTTCAACATGGTACCTCATGGCAAAGAACTCTCTGAGGATCTAAAAATATTTTTTTTTGCTCTACATAAAGATGGCCTAGGCTATAAGAAGATTGCCAAGACCCTGAAACTGAGCTGCAGCATGGTGGCCAAGACCATACAGCGGTTTAACAGGACAGGTTCCACTCAGAACAGGCTTTGTCCTTTGGTCAACCTAAGAAGTTGAGTGCACGTGCTTAGCGTCATGTCCAGAGGTTGTCTTTGGGAAATAGATGTATGAATGCTTCCAGCATTGCTGCAGAGGTTAAAGGGGAGGTGGTCAGCATGTCAGTGCTCAGACCATATGTAGCACACTGCATCAAATTGGTCTGCATGGCTGTTATCTTAGAAGGAAACCTTGTAAAGTTGAAACACAAGAAAGCCCGCAAACAGTTTGCTGAAGACAAGCTGACTAAGGACATGGATTACTGGAACCATGTCCTGTGGTCTGATGAGACCAAGATAATGTGTGTGTTGTCTTGCCTACAGTCAAGCATGGTGGTGTGAGTGTCATGGTCTGGGCCTGCATGAGTGCTGCTGGCACTGGGGAGCTAGAGTTCATTGAGGGAACCATGAATGCAAACATGTTTTGTGACATACTGAAGCAGAACATGATAACCTCCGGTGACTGGGCCGCATGGCAGTATTCCAACATGATAACGAACACAAACACACCTCCAAGACGACCACTGCCTTGCTAAAGAAGCTGAAGGTAAAGGTGATGGACTGGCCTAGCTTGTCTCCAGACCTAAACCCTATTGAGCATCTGTGGGGCATCCTCAAGCAGAAAGTGAAGGAGTGCAAGGTCTCTTATATCCAGCAGCTCTGTGATGTCATCATGGAGGAGTGGAAGAGGACTCTAGTGGCAACCTGTGAAGCTCCATGCCCCAGAACTCCATGCCCAAGAGGACACAAAATATTGACATGCTGGGCCCAATTTGGGCATTTTCAATTTGGGGTGTACTCACTTTTGTTGGCAGCGGTTTAGACCTTAATGGTTGTGGGTTGAGTTATTTTGAGTGGACAGCAAATTTACACTGTTATAGAAGCTGTACACTCACTACTATATTTTGTAGCAAAGTGTAATTTTTCAGTGTTGTCACATGAAAAGTTATAATCATATATTTACAAAAATGTGAGTGGTGTACTCACTTTTGTAAGATACTGTATATATATATATATATATAGTTAATAAACATCTTGTAGTGCTTATTTATGTGCGTCTCAAAAGAATTTAATGAAGATAATATATCTTCATTGGGTCCTATTATTGAGAGAATTCTAGTTTAGGAATGTGAAATTAAAGGGCAGGGTCATTGATGAACCATCGTTTCTGTGCCTGTAAGTCTCCCCTCTCTCCCCTGGGATACTCCAACACTGACCCAGTTAGGAGGGCTGAGCCACTGATTACTTTTCTTCTCACATGCCATCCTAAGAAGGTGCATAACTTCATCGCAGGCTTTCACCATCCTCTAGGCTACTGTAAGTTTGGCTTTGTCTTAGGTTAGTTAGTAGTCTGTTAATGTACCTTAGGTTGTCTTGGACTATGCATGGTAGTGGGTGTGGAAGTGGGTGTTGCTAGTGTATTTCCTGCATAGTTGTTCCCTTCCATAGTGGGATCTGTTATTCATTCTGTCTTAACTGGTTTCCTTTTCAATCTTGGAAATGCTCCCAAGATCTCTCTGTTGTCCTGCCGTACTTTAATCAGACATTAGCCCTAGGACCTTACCAATTGTGTACCTGGCTTTACATCCTGGCTATACCTGAAGACTCATGTTGTAGCTGTCCATAACAACTCTTGTCATTGCCTAGCAGCCTCCCACATTTTTGTGTTGCTATTTCTGCCTCAACCACCTAACACTAGTTTATTAAAAGCTAAATGAATTAATGAATTAATGATCAGTATATTCTAGGGTGGAACTCATTTTTTAACATCATAAAATGTGTGATTATTCTGAATGCTAGGATTTTTACCATTATTTAATCATGTAAATTGACTAAGAATAAATAAGTATTTACAGCAATGACCTGAGAGTAATTAGGGTTAACTGTCTCACTCACAGACACAATGGCATAGGCTTCACCTTGGCAGCCGGGCAGGTTCAAGCCAGGGTCCACATGGAAGCCAGTGAGATACCCTAACCACTAGGCCAACATGCTACCTCCAGGTTATGAAAGCCTATGAGGTGTAGATGATATTTATCCTGCTGTTCATCTCAGTGTTGCTAGGTTCTCTCTACATTATTACTGTAGGTTAGTACCATTATAACGAGTGTTTTGTAGCTACTGTATTTAGACAACTTATTGCAATTTATAGGGTTGGTTTCATGGACAAAGACTGAGCTTAGGCTTGGACTAACAAATCATGATCTGTACTGCATGTATGTGTTTTGTTGCAAACCCCTCCATAATTATTGTCCACCGGCTTCATTTGTTGTAGGCCTACATGTCAGATAGATATAGAAAAGTGTATTTTTCTATGGGACTACATGTACATCTAATATGCTTGGGGTGAGTACTAAATTGTTTACATCTTAAATGAATAGGGAGTTGGGTCTGTACAATGTCCCCACAACTAATTGAAAGGACTAAGTATAACTGACCAGAGATGTTTTGAAATCAAATCTCAAGTTTTTGGTCTGTAGATTTTTGCCTAAACTAAGGTTTAAGCTCAAACTGACTGGCGCAACATTCACAGTGAATACATTATGACCTCGACAAAGGTCAGGAAAAGTGCAATGTACTAGTCAACAATGCACATGTGATTGGGTCCCTCTCTCAGTGTGTCTTCAGTGGAGGGTCTGGAAAGGCAACATCAAACTCAACAGTTCATGCAATGTCAATAATAATAATCAGACCTTAGACTGGGAGCTTTTGAATTAAGCCTCACAGACTGTACAGCACACAGTGAGCTGGCTCCCAGCTAATCGTGTTAAAGTGAAATCTGCTTATGATATCAGTTTTCAGAAGCTGTTTTCATGTCATCCTCATCTCTTTCATGTTAGCCCCCATCTTTGTTGTTGTATTTTTCAATCCATTGCTCCACTATGTCGATACGTTACACATTATCATCTCTCTGTCCCAAAAGCTGAAGAAGCTGACTGGTCTGCATTGTAGGTGTGTGTTTGTGTGTGAGAGTGTGTAAATGTATGTGCATTTGTGCGTGCTTCTGTGATCCGTGTGCATTATCGCCTTGCAGCTACAGAGGTGCCTCTGCTATTTGTTCCTGGGAGACTCGATCCGAGATGTGACACGTCGTACGTGACACAGGGGCTAGACGCGAGAGGGGAAGCGGAGCTGGTGGACAAGGCGAAAGTGTCAGAGGGCACATCTGGGTAGCCTTCACGGTGACACCAGCCCACTGATGTCCCTGCGACAAGGGACTCTTAAAAGGATCCGATCGGGAGTCTGTTTAGACTTGTAGACCTTGTTCACACACACAAACACACACGCACTGTGAGTGGCTGAGTAACTAGGACAGTGTGATTACAGCTGGGAAATTGACTGGGACAGACGCCCCCACTTTTAGTAGTCTGGAGTGGCCCAATGTCAGAGTGTGTGAGTATGTGCTTGTCTACATGTTCTGGAGAGTGTTTTTGAGGGTGTGTGTGTCTTCATTCTCATTTACATGGGCTCATTAAGCTGGGCACACAGCTCGTTATCGATGACAAGGTACTCCACAATCATAGCGTTTTTGTGATGTCAGGACCTGTGGATGAGAACGTTTATTATGATTGGGTTGAGGGGTTTTCTGCTGTCCATTATTTCTGCATTTTTAACAGTGATCATGTGACCACATTAAACCAGAAAGTGGTCTAACATGATGAGGCATAGCTCCAGATAACAACAAGAAATTGCTTTGTACCAGAAAGAACAGGCTGTGTACTGCAGATTTCTGTTGGCGGGCAGCTACTCCATGTCTTTAGGATACTGTAGATGGTGTCCATGTGACCCAGTGCGATATAAAATAGGAGGTTCCTAATTAAAGTTTGGTTCGTTAGGTAGTCTTGGCATAGCATTGGGTGAACGAGTATTGCAACAATTATGCTAGGTTTTCCTCAAGACTGATTTCAGCATAGACCTCAATATCTGTTTGTAACTTCATCTTAAATACTTTATAACTAGGACTGTTAATGATTATAATATGACTAATGCAATTCATCACAAAAATATCATTGAAATGCAAATGCAACTTAATCTTCTGTAAATATATCATTGTAGAATCAGGTAAAATTCTGTGGTTAAGAATATGTTTAATTTCAAATCAAATTTCAACTCTTTAAATCAAACGCAAATAATGAGTTGCACATTGTATTAACACTTACGTAGGCAATCTCAAAATGTGAAGCCTAAATAAGCACTGGGTAGGAACAGAACATTACACCAATCCTGTAACAAATGACACCTTAATGCCTCTAAATTGCGCTACTAGTTCCGGGCAAATAGAACACTTTGAAAACAAGTGCACTTCATCAGAAATAGGGTGGCATCAATGACAGCCAAAAGGCATGCTGGGTAATTATTCATGTCAGGCCAAAGTAATGACTAAGCATTCTGGATGCCAAGGCCAACACGGTAATTGAGTAATCCTGATGAGTTAGTTTGAGCGTTTCAAGGCATTCTGGCAATAAAATTCATTTCTCCAGTGGTCTGCATGAAGAATTGGTCAGGCTGTGTGTGAAGTCTAGCCTTATCAACTTAAGTGGTCTGCATAAGAAAGTGGTCAGGCAGTGTGTGAAGTCTGCATTATCAGCTTAAGTGCTGCTCAAGCTATGGACACGCACAACATAGACACACCTTTAAGACTGAATAGGTTAAGTGAAACACTCAAATGGCATTCTATTCCCTAGAGCAGATGTGCTCTATTAACCACGCTCTGGAAAAAAAAGTACAAGCACACCACAGGGAATAGGATGCCATTTCAGATGCACCCGTTTTGTTTTCTGTTGAAAACCTAATAAAAAGGTAAATGTAGTGGCTAGGCATATAATGTATTGAACTTTGTACCAATTTTGCTTTGTTGAGCAACTGACTGAATAACTGTTGTGCAATTGACATCTATACAACATATTTAACCAAATTAACCTCCCCCAAAAGGACTGGAGGAACGCAATGTGTGCATCACCCATCTGTGCAAATACAAGTCAGCAGAGAGTCTGAAAATGGCTATCTGCTGAATCCTCACGTGGCCACGTACGTGATGGCTGAAAACGCTGCCCCGGGCAACCTGTCTGTCACTTTCCTTCCTCGAACATCCTCCTGCCTTCTCACACAGAGACATGCAGCTGTGAAGAGTGTGCACGTTTCAGGAAGATAAAAAAAAATTAAATACCAGCACCCGGCATCCTTGTGTCTAACAGACCTGACCCAGAGGTTTGTCCTTACACGTGTCCTCTGTGTCAGTGTCTGAGGGGCAGCCGAGGGGTGAACAAAGAGGGGTCATTGCTGTGAAATGTGGGTGTGTGCTGGCTGTAGCCAGAACCATGGCTCAGCATAAAGATATACAGGCATGCATTTATACACACACAGACACCAGGGACGGCTCTAGACCTTTTTCCTAGGTGGTGCTATATGGGTGCTTTGTGACTACATGTGTAGATCATGAGCAGTGTTTATGAGAGGCCGTTGCTATTTCTTATCTTATTTCTTATTCTTTGGCAGATGACAGAGTTGATGTAGTTCATTTTAGGTAGTCCTTCTTCACTCCATAGTGTAGGGCCATGGGCTTCAAGCTCTTCTTGTCAAGGAAAGACTTGTGTTTTGAGCTGAGGGCTGTTACACCGTTCAGCACTTCACCTCCCTCAGTCAGTCAATTAAGGGATAAAAGATGTGGCGATGCATATCCTCTGAAGTCATCAGAGCAGAGCACTCTGACTGCGCTCCAACAATATACTCCCGTAGTTCACATGGTTAGCCCCATCTCCTTTCTTTGGCCTCTGCTCTGGAGGAATAGCAGCTTTTACCTGGAGACTCTCTGCTATTTCCTGAATGGTAATCCATGCATCTTCTCTGTGCTAGTCTGACAAATGTTGTTATGCAAAAAAAGATCCTGAAATAGTGGCCTCAGTCCTCCTGCGTATTAGACTGGTGATCTCCAGCAGTGTAGCTTGGATAGCCGGGAGAGCTTTATTATGTATGCAGAATATTGACATGCCCAGTGAGTATCTGACAGTTTCTTCAGTTCAACCGGCTGTTCCAATGGCTCCATTTATTTTTGCTTTTAGATGAAAATATTGTGACCAACAAATCCAGAGAAGAAATTATTTAGCATCTGTAATGTCTCAAAAAACTCTGACTGGATATTGCTCACATAACCATTAGAACAAAATTTAGTTGGGTGGGCATGACAGTGTATATAAATAGCTTGTGGAACTCGTTGCCTAAATCTTTCTTGAACACCATTGCTATGTCCTGACATTACTCAGCTGCACGATATCACTGACATGCACAGGTGTTGTGATCAGTATTGCAGTTGCTCAAAGTGTGTTTGATACTCTTTAGTAAAGAGTCAGTATCTAAGCCTTCTTCAGGAGTAAAGTGCAGAAATTCTTCCTTCAGGGTATTATCATGCATACACTGTATGCACAATTATTAGGCAAGTTAAAGGCTTGAGGATTAATTTTATTATTGAACAACTACAGTGCTCTAGGTCAATCCAAAATGTAAATAAACCTTAAACTTAAATATTTTAAAAAATGAGGTCTTGGCTTTCATTGAGAATATCTATCTGTGCACAATTGTTGGGCAAATATTAGCATCCAGAAAGAACACTTATGCAACTAAATAAAAAACAAAAAGTTTCCCATCTCACTTGTTGATTTTCATCTGTGTAAAAAAAAAGTGAGAATAATAAACAAACAACAAAAAATTTACAAATAAACATTTCTGACATTTCAAAACAAATCAGTGACCAATAAAGCCACTCTTGTTGTCAGTAACAGTCATAAGCCTCCATTCATGGAGTCTGTCATCAACTTTTTGTGCAGCAGCAACCACAGCCTCCCAGACACTGTTCAGAGAGGTGTACTGTTTTCCTTCACTGTAAATCGACCATTTAAGAAGGGACCACAAGTCCTCAATAGGGTTTATGTCAGGTGAGGAAGGGGGCCATGTCATTGTTCTTTCGTCTTTAAGGCCTTTACTGGCTAGCCAGGTTGTGGAGTACTTCAATGCATGCGATGGAGAACTGTCCTGCATATAAATCATGGTCTTCTTTAAAAAAGCAGACTTTTTCCTGTACCACTGCTTGAAGAAATTGTATTCTAAAAACTGGCAGTAGGTTTGAGAGTTGAGTTTGAGTCCATCTTCAACCAAAAAATTTCGACGTAGCTATTCTTTAATAATACCTTCCCATACCAGTACCCCACCTCCACCTTGCTGGCATCTGAGCTGAAGTAGAGCTCTGTGTCTGTTACTGATCCAGCCAAATGGATTGGCCCATCAAGAGTAATTCTCATCTCATCAGTCCAAATAACCTTTGAAAAATCTGGCCCAGTCTTGACATTTCAACTCATGTGTTTTGTTCAGTGGTGGTAGGCCTTCCTTACCTAGGCCATGTCTCTGAGCACAGAATATCTTGTACTTCTGGGCACTCCAGGTAGGTAGCAATTCTGGAATATGACAGCACTGGAAGATAATGGGTTCCTGGTAGCTTCAGGTTTGAGTCTTCTCAAATCTTTGGCAGCTAATTTGCATCTTGTGAACCTGTTGACTATTTGCCAAAAAAATAAGTTTAAAGTAGAGCCCGACCGATATATCAGCGGGCTAACGTTATCGGCCGATATTAGGCCTTTTCCAAACTATCGGTATCGGCAATTATAATGGCTGATAGATGAATATTTAAAAAAATATATATATATTATTATTTTTATTTTTATAAACTGCCTGCTGAACTGCGGCAATTGAGGACTGACTGATTCAGTGAACTACCTCATATATTGTATATAGTTTATATTTGGCTGTTCTTGTTATTTATTAGAACATATAGAATTTAAAATAATATTTTTCCAGTCTTGTTCAAAGTTACATTTATGAAGCTATTAAGTCTATTAATACTGGTAAAGTTACCAGTATTTTTTATTGTTGTGTTTTTGTTCAAATTACTTTAAGTTTCATATCTTAATTTTGTATTTTTATACATTTTATTTATCAGAACTTTAATATATTTTGATGTCCCTCAGTTCTGTTGTGACAATAAAACAAACAAGTTTATTTGTAAACTGCATTTTCATATTATTTCAGTGAGGAATCATAAATAACTACAAATATCTAATGTTAGGGAAATATGTTTGTTTTGTTACTCGTTTCTGGATATTTTTATATATCGGCCAGTATATCGGAATATCAGATTTTTAAATCACCAAATATTTGTATCGGTATTGGCCTTAAAAATCTTTTATCGGTTGGGCTCTAGTTTAAAGGTTCTGTGATCACGCCCCAAAATCTTAGAAATTTCAAGATTGCTGCATCTCCTTAAAATTTCAGACTTTTCTGAGTTAGTTAACTCTCTTTTTTGGCTGAGGAACAGAAGCTTCCTAATAATTATGCACATTATGATATAGGGTGTTGATCTCATTAGGCCCTCCCTCATTACACAAATACACATCACCTGATTTGCTTAAATCCAATAAGCATTCCAGTTTATACAGCTTGGAGTTGGAACATATGCATATTAATGATGATATGGTCAAAATACTGACTTGCCTAATAATTGTGTTCACAGTGTATAACTGACAACAACAGAAACCTCCTTTTTGCTCACATCGTTACTTTCGTCTACCATTAGAGCAAAGTACTCAGCCTCCTATACGTCTTTACTTATTTGTCTCCTAACCATGTTTGCCATAATGCTCAAGATGTCATTCTGTATGGCATGATGAATGTACTATTTGGCATTTGCAGGATTTTGTTCTTCTTGTTTGCAACAGTTTGATCAAACATAGCAATGATCTTTAATAATTCAATAAAGTTCCTCCTGTTATGAGACTGTTCATTTTCATGAACTGCTCGCTGTGCTAGTCCCTGACATGATGTGTAGCGAAGTGCTTCCACCACTGCTCGCATTTACTCTCTGTTCTACTGTAAGTTTAGAATGTCATGCTTAGAACATATTTCCAATATTGGTTCCATTCTGTTTACGAAGTTTCAACTCACTCTATGCCTCCATGGTGAAATTGTTAACTGAACTTGTGTCACGAGTCCTTAATGCCGCCCTAGCCTTGCACCACTCATGAAATACTGACACTGTGTACAAGGAGGACTCAGAGACTACAGGCAAAACAATATATATCATAGTTGAATGTTCTAGCCAGCTGTACTGTTCAAACCAGATTTGTTGAAGCTTTTTTGTTGGAGCCCACATTTCTGTGATGGGTATTTTAGAAGGTGTGGATGCCTTGGTCCCTCTTCGGGAAGTTGGCTAATATCACTAACACAGGCTGTTGTTGTACTGGGCTTCTATGCATAGTGCTGCTAACAGCTAATATTGGTGGATCCTCCTCCCTATTTTCCTTCTCTTGATCCTCTGACTGTGGTGAGTTGTCTTCCTCTGGATCTTCAGCCTGAGCTGGTAATGTTACTGTTTTGTGCTCATTGGAATTACTATTTTTAGAATAAAGAATAGAGACACAGATTACATAGTAATTTGATCATATGTTACACAGGAAATATTTGTAAAATCCTTAGGGGTGCTATTGGGGTGCTTTCCCAATTACTGAGTGGGCTTAAGCACGCCCTAGCTCCCACCCAGTGACGTCCATGGCAGACACATATGAGAACCACTAATCTAAACACAGAACAAGGGTTGGTTCACATTCACTACATCAGTACAGAGGGAAAGTTACACTCCGACTTAGCTAGAACCATGAGAGTGTCTTCCACAGCACTATATGTAACGCAAGTTAGTAGCAACATCACACATGAAAACAGAGAGAACTACACATTTTCAAGCAAAACTGTGGCTAGAATAGACACACATACACTCTCTCTGGCATGTGCTTGTTCAGACAAACATACACACACACACACACACACACACACACACACACACACACACACACACACACACACACACACACACACACACACACACACACACACACACACACACACAGAAAGA
>JACXGM010006904.1:0-24311 GCA_016801145.1 Umbra pygmaea | reverse complement strand
GTCTGCTGAAAAGCTTCATGGAGATGAAGATTTCATTTTTCAGCACGACCTGGCACCTGCTCACAGTGCCAAAACCACTGGTAAATGGTTAACTGACCATGGTATTACTGTGCTCAACTGGCCTGCCAACTCTCCTGACCTGAACCCCATAGAGAATATGTGGGATATTGTGAAGAGGAAGTTGAGAGACGCAAGACCCAACACTCTGGATGAGCTTAAGGCCGCTATCGAAGCATCCTGGGCCTCAATCACACCTCAGCAGTGCCACAGGCTGATTGCCTCCATGCCACGCCGCATTAAAGCAGTCATTTCTGCAAAAGGATTCCCGTCCAAGTATTGAGTGCATAACTGAACATAATTATTTGAAGGTTTACTTTTTCTTTTTCTTTTTTTTGTATTACAAACACTTCTTTTATTGGTCAGATGAAATATGCTAATTCTTTGAGATAGGAATTTTGGGTTTTCATGAGCTGTATGCCAAAATCATCAGTATTAAAACAATAAATGACCTGAAATATTTCAGTTGGTGTGCAATGAATCGAAAATATATGAAAGTTTAATTTTTAAATTTTGTGGAAAATAATGAACTTTATCACAATATGCTAATTTCTTGAGAAGGACCTGTATATAGTCCACACTTAAAGTCCCTGTAGATGCCAGCCCTCACTGGGCTGGGCATTACACTTACAGCCCGAAATCAAAACCCCTAATTAATTTTTTTGTTCCAGCTTTATTTTAGTAATTTAAAAAGGCAATAGTTTGGAAATATAAAAATAATCATTCATATGTGGTAATGCTGTCTGCTGGTCTTCCTGAACACCTTCTGAATAGTTTTATAGAGTGACTATTTGTGATTAAAATTTGAGTTCATTAATATTTCATGAACTGAAAAAAGTAATTAAAAAAGGAATTTATTTTGATTAATTCAACTTCTATTTCGCACACAAAGTGCTTTACATATTGAGTGGGAAAACTGCCCTCATCCACCACCAATGTATAGGGTTAGGGTTGACAAAATCAACACTATTTGCTAACTTGAAACTAAAATACTGGAGTGCCAGAGTAAAAGGCTCTGGGCGGATGAGGACGTTCACTGGCAGGAGCAATGGGTCTGGATGGAAGAGAACTCCGACTCTTGTCCTCTGATGGGGAGGATACTGATAATAGCAATATTCAATGTGCTACCCCATTTTTGACCTGACCCATGGTAAATAAAAGTTATTAGCTCTTTTAGAACATTCAGACAGTAACTGAAAGCTTGCAAGATTGTATCCCAGGGCTTGCAAGGTGAAATATTGGTCATTCTACCTGTCAAAAATGTAGTGTTGGATGGAGTAACGAAGACCCGATGCAGGAAGTGTTCTTGTATTTTTATTACAACACAAACAAAACAGATTGGCGCTGCACAACAAGTATACCTAGCCTATTATGATCTATCATGCCATAGATGCGGAAGCTAAGTACATCTTGGCTCTACAATCTATAAACAAGCTAATTTGGTGGAGGAACTGACAGACAAGTGATAGGAGCTGCACAATGAATATGCCTAGCCAACTATGCTCATTAGTCTGGCATAGACGTAGACGCTAAGTACAGAATGTGCAACCTGGCTCTCCCATCCATACTAAGTACTTACAAAATGGCGAAGACACATCTCCTTTTGTGAATCGAGATGTCCTTGGTATTGAGTCTGACGCAACGCTTATAAGCGTCAGAAGACCATTGTCCCATGAACTTCAAGATAGAAAGGAATTATTTACACACCCTGTAAAAGAGAACCATTCCAATGAATTATAGGCAGTGCAAATGCAGAAGGAGCCTGGCGTAGACAGCCCAGGAGAATTCCAGTTGGCTCAGTCATGATAAGATCCAGCAGTGTTTGCCGATGTCAATGATGACAAGAAGATCACCAGAAGTGTATAGCGGTAGACACCTTAGACATTCAGACATGAAATCAAAGAGCAAAAGATATAGCCTAAGTATGAGAAATAACACCAGGAAGTCCTACACATCCATTGATGAACTTCTCATTATCATTGCAATCCTGACTTATACATCATCAGAGCTGATAAAGTGAGAACATGCAATTAGTTAAAAGGAGCCAAATGTTTAACAAGAAATTCTGTGTTTCTTACCAGAGAACCGCCGTCTCTTTCTAGAGAATCGTCATCTCTTACAAGGAAACGTATGTCCATTACCAGAGAAACTATGTCCCTTACCAGAGAACCTTGTTTGTTACCAGAGAACTTACGTCTCCTACCAGAGAACCGTTGAATCTTACCAATTAAAAGGGCCGCGATGAGTTGTGATTTTGAACACTGCTCAGCCCAAATGCGACATACTAACCCATAGGACTTAATTTGTACAAAAGAGAAACTCTACTCCACAATGGAACTAGAATAATTTGGTAATCCAAACACCAAACCACTCATTACTGAAGAGCCCCCAAAACCAGCCAAAGTAGCAGTGAAGCTGTAAACACAATAAAACATTGAGAACAACCTAATACTGGGTACACACTAAAATATTTTTTCAATCTTATAAGATTTTCAAATTGTGAGAGACCACAAACATGAGGACAAAAAATCCTAGATTTATCCGTTTTGCTCCTATAGTGTGTGGTGTGCCATGATGTGACAAAGACAGCACACCACACACAAACAGAATTTCAACCAAAGTCCCGACTGTGAAAACGTGAACAAATCTCTCAAGACTTCAGAATAAGCATGACCAACTCTTCTACCTGTTCAGTCTTTTATGCTAGGTTTTAGGGCTGCAACAACGAATCGATTAAATCGATAAAAATCGATTATTAAAAATGTTGGCAACGCATTTTATTATCGATTTGTTAGGTCTATGTGGCTGCTCGCTGTGTGGTGGAGCTACGTCACTTTAAGAAAGTAAAAACATTTTAAACTGTCTACAGAAATCTTCAACATTATTGGAGCGATAAGCGAAGGGCACTAAACAGCAGGGTAAGTTAATATAAGCATGCGTTGCGTTTTTAAATGAGGAATATTTCCTCCCACAGCAGGTAGTACTTATGTATCAAATAGCCGGTGTTTGGTTGCAATCCAGCTTATTAAATCAAATCCACTTCAACATTGCACGACAAGTGTATTTAACTAGCTGGCTAATTAATGTTTTTTGTGGTAGAACAGACGCGGTAGAGCTAACGTTAATCTAGCAAGCTCATTTAACACTACCCATTAGTGCAAAAGTGAACAAACAGAAAGAGTTATAGTGCAAAACTAATTTAAAACACAAACCAAATCCTACTATTACAGTATTACAACATATGCTTTACTTGTACCTCTTCGGAGGATGCTAGTTTGTTAAACTATGTGCTTTACATTTATTGTTTTTCCAACTACTGTTGTGCACAGTGGAAACTCCAAAATCTGTTTCAAAATAAAAGTCATACTAAATTCAAAACAGTAAATAAGTCAAAATAAGCTTAAACAGGTAAAATACATAAAGCAACACAATTACTAGGCTATTCAACAGGCCTATCTCGTTTATAGGACTAAGTTTATTTACAACTATGTTCTAAAATAGCTGTTTCTATAATTGTTTTGTAGACACAATTATTTTAAAATCTCAGGTCCATCTAGGCAAGGTAAAAAATACAAGATTTTGCACCTTACTAACAAAATGAGCATATCTTTTGCACATGTTTTATAGCACACATTTAGGTCTGTTTTGTGTTAAAATTGTCAATTCGGAATAACATTAATTTTTTAAGTAAAGTTACGGAAATATTTGTTAGTCTGTTCATCCGATTCATTGATTAATCGAGGAAATAATCAACAGATTAATCGATTATCCAAATAACCGTTAGTTGCAGCCCTAGTAGGTTTTACTCAACACGTTGTATAAACATTTGTGTTGTTGCCACAAATCAACAAGCTGATCCTCCATCTCTGCTGTCCAAATCAATTTAACTTAAAGATGCACCATGACTGTGTTTGTTATGCTTCCGTCTTCTCTCTGCTTGCTTTCTGATTGGATATTGTTTAGTTTCAAGTGATAATCTCCAGGACGTGCGCGAGTTTGTCCTCTGGGTTACCCCCACACATCAGGATTTCGGATCATAAATATAAATGTGAATATTTATGATTTGCGATCGGGGTGGCTCCGAAGTTCTTCCGAGCAGTTTCGGTCACTCTTAACACACCTCACACCAAGGGAAAATCTGATAAAATAATCTGTTGAACCGTCAAGGTAATCGGGACATACCTAGGATTGTGGGAATGGGGAAAATCGGCCCAAAATCGGCCTGATGATCTTGTAGTGTGTACCCAGCATAAGAGAGTTTATACAGAATTAAATGTGATCAGGCCAACATATGACAACAGCAACAGGATTGACAACCATGAAAAAAGAACCCAAGGCAATGTAACGACCAGCTACCACCGAGGACATAAACCCCAAACGATAACATCGACTTCGTTAGCATAGTAAACAAGAATATACATCCGCTAACTGTGAATGACCCAACTCCAGTTATGCTAACCCAACATCACATATAGAAACAATGCGACTCCAACCTATATAGAAACAGAAAAACTTAACCAAAATGATCAAAGAGGCCCTCTGAGAGACCATTTACCTGTCCATACGAATGCATGTCACAACGCGAATAGCAACGCATCCCACGAAAGGAACCTTTTGAGTCGGATTCACAGGGCTATATATTGCCACCACAAGAAAATTGCAATAACCACAGCAGACAACATTCTAGCAAGATACAGAAGAACATTCCGGCAAGATACAGAAGAACACGAGACCCCCACACCAAGGGAAATGCGGGACTTTACTGAGCAACAGCTCCTAACAACACACACGATAACGCCACACAATTGCACCAGTCACAGCGCAGTTGAACCAGTCGCATGCTCTGACTCTTTTAGGAATTTATTTATTTAAATAACCTTTTTTCCTGCCGATCCAACCTGACCATCTGCTTTGGTTAATAGAAGTAATTTCGACACCACATCTGCAACAGAGAAAAGCAAGCAGTCACACGTATTCTGAACAGATTGTCACCCACGACTCCCTCAGTTGAATTAGAGACAACACATTTTCCCCCAACTGAAATGGAAGATAACAAATACCACATTGAGTTGCTATCCCTACAGTAATCCACGGTTGTTTCCCACACTGCAAATTATTTGGTTCTTACCAAGATAAAAAACTTGGATTTAGAAGTGTTAGATAATTTATCTTGTTTTAGGAGTTTTTTTTAAGTGTTCAACTTTACACTATAATCTTAAATCAAGCACAACCAATCTTAATTCAAGAATTGAGGGGTACTCAAAACAAGTGAATTTATCTGTCCATGCAGCAAGATAATTTCACTTGTTTTGAGTACCTTTTCCCTCAGATGTAAGCCTCCTGCACACAGAGTCCGAAATTCGCATCCGAATTGTTCGCACGTTAAAAAATAAAAACGACCTCACGTTATGTCAATCATGCATGCACACTGCCTCCGAAACTTTCGTCCGTATTAAAAACAATCGGATCAGGTTTGATTTTCTGCGTTTTTCGCATCCATAGCCAGCATTTTGAGAGTTTTTTTTACAATTCAGAGCCACCATACAAGGGGCCGACAAAATCCAGAATACACACACACACACACACACGGCCAGCGGAAGTGCTGGGCAGACAGCAGCTGTATAATAACGGGTTATATTTTATAACCAATAAATCCATTAGTAATTGAATTGGCGGCTCAATCAGAGTAAACACCTTTATTGATCCGAAATGTTGATCTAATTGAAAGGGGAGGTTTATTCCTTTTCTAATCCGATCGAGAGAACATTTAAACATTTGATCGAATTGAAAACCAAAACTGAAAGGACTGCCAATGTGCAATGATTTGCGGAACGAGCTGTTCTTCCCAGAGGCTTGGCTCTCCCCCCGGCCCCCCACACACACATTATTGAAATAAGCATACAATACAACAGCATTATTTTGTGTGCTATAATAATATGTACTTTTAGGTATCTGAGCACTGGGGACTCCTTAATAAGGAGGTGAAACTCGCCTTCCTCTCTGCACATCTCAGGATTGGATGAACCCAATATTTCCTCTTTTTGGGAAACAAAATCATCCTCACTGCTTGCCGAATCCATAGTATTTTTTTGCGTATTTTTTGCACAAATGTTCAATAAATACGCATCGGACTCAGTGTACAAGGTTCCTGAGCTAGACAAATACGAAAAAACGCATACGAAATTTTCGGACTCTGTGTGCAAGAGGCTTTAGTGTTTTTATCTTGCATTTTGACACCCCTTTTTTGCAGTGCACCCATTCATACATAATATTCCATCATAGAGCACATCACCAGAAAACATGACACTATAAAGAAATTATCCAGAAACATAAGAAATCAGACAAGGTTTACGCATCCACACAATCAGTAAATAAACAGAATCTAGAAAGGGAATTCAGAAAATCTGTATTGCTGTTCACGTGAACCACCAATAAATCATGCATTATTTAAAACATAAATTCTGAAATTACTTATGCATCAACTTAAGTATTAGCCACACACAATCCCTTAAGCCATACAACAATTCTCAGGCTGTTTGAAGAAATGTCTGCATTAAAGGCCGTACGGAACACTAATAGCAAGAAAACACATGGGAAACCATGACGGAGTAAGGGTATATGTTAATACATGGTTTACACACAGTAAATAACCCACGCGAACAATGTAGCATTGTAGTCACGAATGGAGAACTCGCAGACATCTATTTTGAAATATCGGGACCAAGAAGTATTTCGTAATACTTACTGGAAAACTAGAGTAGCAATCCGCAAATACAAGCATGGCATGTGTAACGTATAGTTCTGCATTGTGTTTAGAGAGGGACTGTAACGTAATATTGCGAGCAGCCCGCACGACAGTTCACCACGTCCTCTGACTGGTCTTGAACCCGCGGCCTTCTGCTCCGCAACACACATTACAGCCCTGCTTGACAACGTACCGAGTGAGCTATACAAAAGGTACTTCTTGTATAGCTCTTCGGCGACATTTCAAGCTAGCTGTGGAGTGAGCTTCACGGTAGGATGTTAACTCCGTTACACATGCACATACAGTATATCTGTCAAACTATTTATTTACCGCTTTTCCCATGACTACATGTAAAACTTTTATAAACCCAGCCTTTGTGTAGAGGTAAACAACCTAACCAGGAATTATACACCTCAATATGCATAGACCTCCAGGCTTTGATTCAGAAAGTGTTCTCATTATACAGTACTGAACATACGCCATCACGTTAGTGTTGCTAGTAGAATGCTACTCGATGTCAGAAGCAAGACGCGAGTCCCCAAACGCGGACCTTATTGTGATTACTGTGAAATGGTGAGCCAGAATTAGTGATTTTGTAATAATTTACATATACCCAATGTTACAAACTAGAAATCACCTGTAATAATGAACCTGTTGACCACAAAGAGACCACCGCAGCATTAGTGAATGACCATAATCGAACTTCTCGACACTCAAATACAGCTAACACAAGAGTTTTATGTGTTATTATGGATAATACATCACCTGAAATGGGTACCCTATAACTGGGTAGCACACTTCGCAAGATTCACAGACGAACCCAGCCACAAAATAAAACCAGGCAACCCCGGACAGCAGAAAGGACTACTGTTTAAACTCCAATTCCGGAGCCGTCCAGCAATAACAAAACAGCAAAACGGTTACTCAAAGCACATGATGAGAATGATGAACCATCAGGAAAAATGACCATACATTTTCCCCTACAACAAAACCGACCAAGCCTGACCCAACAGTATTGCAAAATGATTCAAGACGGAACTTCCAGAGGTAAGCCTGATACGTCTTAAATGCTGCGTAATAACCATGTGATTACCTACTACTGATAGGGCTGAGTTGATCAGCTGATAAGCAGAACTGATCATACATACCTCTGTTTATTTCCCTTTTTCCAGTGAAGTCCACACTAGTCGATTGTCGGAGTCATACAATCCAATATTCCAAAACGTATATTTCCACACAAAAAATAATTTGCCGTGGTTATATCCATATAATGTAGCAAGTCGGCCAGGTAACCTGACACCCCTTTTTTGGCAGCTCACGGACTGAGTCTACACTGTTGCTTAGTTACCTATGCTCATCAACTCTTGAACTCTTGAACTGTTGAAAGCTGTGAAGGTAAGTGTCGGGTTACAGCCGATCAATGTTGCTGAAGTAGTTTTTTTTGCAGGAAAAAATATGTTTTGGAATATTGCATTGTATGACTTCGACAATCGACTAGTGTGGACTTCACTGGAAAATGGGAAATAAACAGAGGTATTTACACTGACTGATTTTTTCAAATTAGCTGTGTTCACTATAAGGAATCAGTGCACGTGGCTTTGCACTAGTAATGACATTTAGAACATGTTTAGAGGCTCAAACCACATTTTAAAACTTGCCCGTAATTGTGCAATAGTTGTATACTGGAGCAGGAGGTAAACACGGTTTTGGCAATACAGATGGTTTGAGTTATTCTCGCTACTGACAGCACTTCAGATATTCAAACAACAGAGCTATGTTTTGCAATCGCCCAAAATTCTCCTTTAAGATCTTTATTTGTCACAAATTTGTGTGTGTGGTGTGGAGAGAGGGAGACCCAGGGAGGTAGTAGATGGTTGTTTCATATTTAATGTAGATGGTCCGGGAAGCATACAGCGGTATGAGGTTGCAGGTGAACTGTTGTAGCGAGAGCACAACGAATGTACATATATCTAATACTCCAACGCTTTAACACGGCGTAGACGCGGAAAACAAAAACAGTATATATATGTACAGAGCGTACGCATACACCTCTACAATACACTCTTCACAACTTACATAAACGGTAATGCTCCCAGACCCATACACAGCAGCAACAGATATTCAATGACTCACACCACCCTCTATTCTACTGAGCATGAAATAGGGAAGAAAGGAGACCGGCTGGAAGCAATTACCAATTAGACCCAACCGGTCTCTTAATCAACCCTAAAAGGCAATCAGTAGAACAGGGGCTGGCACACACTAAACGACAATCCCCAATAAACTCATATATATATATAAACAGAATCTAAACCCCACAAATATTACAAATACATAAACGCAAAAGAGTCCATAAACACATAATATAATGAGTCCAATCTCAGTTCACATATCCATGCCAGCCCACCCTGAGCTGGATGTGACATTATTGGTCTACTGTAGAGTGACTGCAGTATGGGTAAGAATCTGGCTTGTTGCTCTTCCTGCAAACCCTCTGTCTTAATGCTGCTTTGCCTGTCAAAGTGTGTGAATGTGTTTTTGTGCACATGTTTCTGTTGATATGTGGGAAACTAGACAAATGTTTTTACTTATGCAAGATTAATTCTGCACTATTAAATTATTACTCTTGGAGTAAACTTTTTCCAATCTTATTTCAATACCAGAACAAATGATAGAACTAAAGCTACAGTTTGCAATTTAAAATCAAAAGAAATGGGTAGATAAAGACTTTTTTATGGGTAGATATCAAGACATTGAACAGCTATTCAGACTGTAGCTTTATATTAATTCCATGATTAATTTAAATAACCCCAAGCTGAAATGACATTCAACAAAGTTTTAAATCCCAAGTAAAAAAAAGTATATTTAAATGTACTTGAAATGTATTTTATTTATCCTAAATATACTTCTAATATATTATTTTGGTATGTATATTTTGAAAGTATACTTCAAATATACTTCAATACATTGAATACATACTTATGGTTAAACATAAGTATACTAGAAGTATAATACTGGAGTATAATTTAAATATATTTTTTTTTACTTGAGGAGGCAAAACAAAAATCTGAAAAAAATCCAATCAAACTGAAGAAAATAATCTAATTGATAATGCTGCAATTTAAAAATAAGACCAAGACTTGGTTCACATAAAAAGCAGTCAGTCAACTGAAATGAACTTAAGTAAACATGATAAGGGCCGGTTCTTTACAGGAGTTTTTTTGCTTCCAATTACTTGTTTTGTTAACTGAGTTGTTGTGTGCATGATGATAACATTGGTTGATTCTTGAGTTAGCCGCAAATACAGAACATGTGTTTCTGTTACTGTATGTTACGTTGGATAAAGATATAGTCTGTCTAAGGACCTCATGCTATTACTATCATATTTTATGATACCACTTTGAAGGACATGATATCAATGATTTGCAAATGGTCTGTGAACAGATATCTAATGTGACCTTAGGAAGAGTGCATATCAGATCGTCCAATGAGACAGACCAGAAGAGACAGGATTCATGTGCAAAGGTCTGATGGGGTGTCAGATACACGTAGCTCAGCAGTTAGGGAGTCAGACTTGTAGTCAGAGGTTAGCTTGTTCCATTCCCAACTGTGCCAAATTAGGTTGTTCCAGGGTGAATGTACCTGTACTTACCGTAAGTCGCTCTGGATAAGAGCTTCTGTTATATGATGTAAAGGTAAGGAGAATGTGGTCAGCCCATAACCGCGTCTATTTTGTGGTCAAAACGAGTGCTGGATGCCATTTTGTTTCCGGCATTAATTCCCCCATTGGTAATAGAGGGGAAATTGAGAGAATGTCAGAGATGGGGCTATGATGTTGATCCTGCTGACTCTGGATGTCTTAACATGCCTCATGTATGGTACTGCATGTGAAGGGTTTGTTTTCAGACATTGTGAGCCCAACTAAGTGGACTTGTGGTTAGACTGTTACCTTCAAGTGTGAAATCTGTTGGGTGATTCACAACAAAGTCTTTGTGTTAAAATGCCCTATGACCCGGAGGCCATTCCTTAGGCATTCATAATTACATCGAACTGCCAGACATGACAAATACATAATAGAGGCTCATGTCCTGTGGTTGCTACTGGCTTTGACCAAGCCAATTACTTATCGTGATTCAGCAATAAATGTGTTGCGCTGTGTCTCTCAGAACCAAATAGATACTTTTAACTGACTCATCTAACCATTAACAACAACAACAACTGATTGAGCAAAGAAACACTTGAACTATGTGGTCCTGTAATAGACTTAAGTGGACTGAATACATGGATAAACACATTTTATATTATAGTATTCACACTTTCCAATGGTGCAGCTAAATCTGTTTATTTGACTTGTGCCAACAAAGCCCCAGCATGAATAAAAGGCACTGTTTGTATCTTAGGGTGGCCCAGCATTCTGGGATGCTGCTTGCAGTGCACTTTTGAGTCTAGCTCACTCCCCTTTCAGCGGAAAAACTCTCATATATCCTAGTCTCCATCAATAAGCATTAATGTGTGATTAACAATAATCCATTTTAAAATGTTTTTCCAAATGTCAAAATAACTGTATGAAAGACCTACTAGAGTATACTGGCAGAAACCCTCATTTCCATTTATAGAACTAAAAGTGTGTGGGCATGGGATTGTAATTGTAAATAGGGACATTGTGTAAATTTGTTCTATTGCAGGTTTGAATGACTCCCAGCCTACTTCAACCTATCTTAAGGTCTGATTAGAGCCCTCTGAAGACAGAAGCTAAATGTTTATTCAGTGACTAATACCTCGAGAACTGGGTGTTCAGTCGTTAGAACTCATTGCTCTGTCTCTTGCTCGCTCTCCCACTCTCTCACTCACAGTGGGGAGGAAGGCACAGGCACAAACGCAAAACAAAACCCACAAACACATGTACAAGGCTCACACAAACACAAAAATACAAGTTTTTCAGTCCTTTATGTGTGCATATGTAAGGTGCCTTGCATAAGTATTCACCCCCCTTGGACGTATGACAACCTGGAATGATCAGGATAGTATTGGGATTTAAAAAAAATTACACAACATACCAAACACTTTGAAGGTGCAAAATATTTTTTATTGTGACACAAATGTAAAAAACTGACATTTGTTGGTTACATAAGTATTCACCCCTGTACTATTAAACCCCTAATTAAGCTCTGGTACAACAAATAGCTCTCAGAACTCACATAATTAGGTGAATGGAGGCCACCTGTGTGCAATTAAAGTGTCACATGGTCTGGTTTTTGGAGGTTTGTTAGAGCATATGTAAACAAACAGCATCATGAAGATCAAGCAGACATAAAAATAAGTCTGGGATAAAGTTTTGGAGATGCAACAATCATGGTTACGGAAAAGGTTTTGTAGTCTGATGAGACAAATATTGAACTTATTGGCCTTAGTGCAAAATGCTACATGTGGCGTAGAGCCAACACCTTTCATCACCCTGAGGACATCATCCCCACGGGGAAGCATGGTAATGCAGCATCATGTTGTGGGGATGCTTTTCATCAACGGAGACTGGGAAACTGGTCAGAATTGTTATTGTAGCCAGAGGTGGTTCTACCAAGTATTGACTCTAGTTGACCTAAGTATTGACTATAATTGAAGCATTATTGTTGAATGCTTATGTAACAACAAATGTTTTTTATTTAAATTTTGTGCCACAAAAGTATTTTGCACATTCAAAGGGTCAGATATTTTTAATGCAGCAAATTTTATCCAATTTTTTTTAAAATTTCTAATTTGCGAGAAATGTTGTCAGTCTAATTGTCTTTTATAGGGTGGTATGGGGGTTGGGGATTATGTTGTGGGGAGGTTAAAATTGAAGAAATGTATTGATATATTGCTGGACACTGTTTTTTTCTGTCGAAATCTTTATCAATAAAATAAAAAAATGATGAAAATACAAGGATAATGTGATCATTGTCAATAAAAGTAACTATTACTACCTGTCTTAAAAAAAATACATTGACTTTTATAGAAATGCAGTATTGTTGTTTCTTCTGTTTTTATTTTTCTCTATATTTTTATATTTTTAATGTATGTTTTGTGTCATGTCTGGTTTCTGAATGGACCTTGAGTCTGGCAATAAAGTTGATGATGATGATGATGAGTAGTTTATAAAATAAAACAAAAATGTACATTTTACCCCAACACAAACACACTGCTCAAAAAATAAAGGGAACACTAAGATAACACATCCTAGATCTGAATGAATGAACAATCATAAGAAATACTTTTGTCTTTACATAGTTAAATGTGTTGACAACAAAATCACATAAAAATTATCAATGGAGATAACATTTATCAACCCATGGAGGTCTGGATATGGAGTCACACTCAAAATGAAAGTGGAAAACCACACTACAGGCTGATCCAACTTTGATGTAATGTCCTTAAAACAAGTCAAAATGAGGCTCAGTAGTGTGTGTGGCCTCCACGTGCCCGTATGACCTCCCTGCAACGCCTGGGCATGCTCCTGATGAGGTGGTGGATGGTCTTCTAAAGGATGTCCTCCCAGACCTGGACTAAAGCATCCGCCAACTCCTGGACAGTCTGTGGTGCAACGTGGCGTTGGTGGATGGAGCGAGACATGATGTCCCAGATGTGCTCAATTGGATTCAGGTCTGGGGAACAGGCGGGACAGTCCATAGCATCAATGCCTTCCTCTTGCAGGAACTGCTGACACACTCCAGTCACATGAGGTCTAGCATTGTATTGCATTAGGAGGAACCCAGGGCCAACCGCACCAGCATATGGTCTCACAAGGGGTCTAAGGATCTAATCTCGGTACCTAATGTCAGTCAGGCTACCTCTGGCGAGCACATGGAGGACTATGCCGCCCCCCAAAGAAATGCCACCGCATACCATTACTGACCCACCGCCAAACTGGTCATGCTGGAGGATGTTTCAGTCAGCAGAATGTTCTCCACGGTGTCTCCAGACTCTGTCACGTCTGTCACATGTGCTCAGTGTGGACCTGCTTTCATCTGTGAAGAGCACAGGGCACCAGTGGCAAATTTGCCAATCTTGGTGTTCTCTGGCAAATGCCAAACGTCCTGCACGGTGTTGGGCTGTAAGCAGTCCTCCTCCTGCTCCTCCTTGCACAAAGGATAAGGTAGCGGTCCTGCTGCTGGGTTGTTGCCCTCCTAGGGCCTCCTCCACGTCTCCTGATGTACTGGCCTGTCTCCTGGTAGCACCTCCATGCTCTGGACACTACGCTGACAGACACAGCAAACCTTGCCACAGCTCGCATTGATGTGCCATCCTGGATGAGCTGCACTACTCAGCTTGTGTGGGTTGTAGACTACATCTCACGCTACCACTACAGTGAAAGCACTGCCGGCATTCAAAAGTTATTAAAACATCAGCCAGGAAGCATAGGAACTGAGAAGTGGTCTGTGGTCATCACCTGCAGAACCACTCCTTTTTTGGGGGTGTCTTGCTAATTGCCCATAATTTCCATCTGTTGTCTGTTCCATTTGCACAAAAGCATGTGAAATTGATTGTCAATCAGTGTTGCTTCCTGAGTGGACAGTGTGATTTCACAGAAGTGTGATTGACTTGGAGTTACATTGTGTTGTTCTAGTGTTCCCTTTATTTTTTTGAGCAGTGTATATACGTAAATAGTAAAACCAGAGGCACTGCTGATTTTGCATTGGTCTCTTATTTTTTTCCGGAGCTGTGTCTGTGTGTCAGTGTCCTACAGTACATTGTCTATTTTCTAACAACCTCAGCGTTCAATTATTAAGTCATTCATTTCACAGCATTTTTAAATACCCAAATATTAATTTGTAGCAGAATTAACAAACTTAATTTAAACAGATATTCGTGTTTGTCCTGGATACAATTTGTTTAGAGTTACTAGGTCGAAACCACTCTGCCTGACTATGCAGAATAAATAAATCTATGGAGGGTTGAGAAAGTCAAACACAGAGAGATGTGGACGCTAGAATTTTCCACAGAGGAAGAGTCCCTCCAGCTCCTCTGTCTGTCTGTATGTCTGTGTTTGTGTTGATTCTAAATCTTTAAGAGTTATGCAACACAGTAGAGTCGTAAAATAAAAGGAAATGGTAGATTTACTGACGTTAGATGTTAGAGAGTTTTTAGTCCACAACTTTTCCTTTCAGAAAAGGGGTCAAAAACAAAGATTTTACTAGAGCCATATTTTAGCATCCAGCGCAAAACTTCAGATTCTGTCACTCTGTCATCATTTTCATCCTGACTTTTTTCTCCCATTTTTCTCCCTATGCTTTGTGTTGGAGGTCCGGGGAATGTTGGAGAACCCATAGTTAGGGTTGAATCACTGACTATCATGATGTAGCTTGTCCTGCAATGCAGCGACTTAGCCCACTACACCACGCGGACCCCCCTTCATCCTGATCTTTTTCTGGATTTCAGGAAAAGGTAGATTTGCAGAAAGGGAGGTCTTGTCTATTGCTAGCTAATGTAAGGTTTATTGTAATATACAGTACATAGATTTGTCTTTTTGATAGTGTAAAAACTGTCATAAGAGAGTGTGTGGTTAAATGATTATTTCCTCTTGTTTAGGAGGGCAGTCTCTAAAACATCATATTATTTTAATTCAGGCACATACATGTACAGCGTACTCTATATCTACAGTGCATCCGGAGAGTATTCACTTGTTCCACATTTTGTTATGTTACACCTTTAATCTAAAATGGTTGAAATTCATTATTTCCCTCAAACTTCTACAAACATTACCCCATAACGACAATGTGAATGAAGTGAGTTTGAAATCTTAGCCAAAAAATAAAAAATTAAAACAAAAAGAGCACATGTACATAAGTATTAAACACAAAAGAGAATGTGTGTTTACATGGAGTAAATAAACACAATAGAGAAAGTACACACAATGATCAACCATAGCCCAGATTTATACAGAGCTTTTTCTTCTAACAAAAGCTGTTAAAATAAAGGTAAAGCTCCAAGCAGCCTCTTTTCATCAGTAGGTTGTCAGGGTTACCTCCTCTCCAGGGAAAGGTGACATGTTCTATTCCAATATAACAGAAAGATGCAATGGACAGAAATATGTCATATTTTCATTTGTTTATTTTTAACCAAATTCATTTTAACTGTATTGCCTAAAAATATGGTTCAGACAGGAAATTCCACATATTGGTGTAAGACACATGCCGAAACTGATGATTGGGGAAAATCAGTGCCATTGCATGTTTTTTTAAATAAAGGTGCATCTATGAACAAATTATATTATATATAAATATATACAGTATACTGTATACATATGTTTTTATGTAACCTTTATTTAACCGAGTAGGCCCATTGAGAACAGATTCACATTTGCAACAGTGACCTAGCCATGATAAAGCCAGGTCACACGCCAGAATGCCAAGACGCATTCACGACATCGGATGGTTCTTTGCTGAGTAAATGCCCACACAGGTTTTAAAATACAGCATGTCATTTTAATGGATTGGGTAAAAATAACATAAATACATTTGCTAGAGGCCACATGGAAAGAAAATATATTTTAAAATACATTTGGTAATATATATTTCAATTCGCAGCTTAAATATATTTTAATACGTCTTGAAAAATATTTCAGAATAGAATAAGAAATACATTTTGGTATGTAAAATACATTTTAAGAAAAGTGAAAGGTATTTGTCATATTTTCCATGTGGGAGACCTCGCCTTCCCTTTTCTTTTTAACTCACATGTCCTTCCACGCCCCCCCGCTCCCACTCACTTCTCTCTGTCGCTCCATCTTTCCTCCCCAACCATTCTTCCCAACATACTTCGGTTAACATGTTGCCTATAATGCGATGGAGTGAACCAAGAACTTAAGCCATATCCTAACCACCAGTTGCAGACATTCAACATTTCCAAACGCACTAACGTGTGCACAGAGGCACACTGCTGCTTCAAATTTTGAGTGCAAAAATTACGTACACTGTGTGCACAATTATTAGGTAAGTCAGTATTTTGACCATATCATCATTACTTTGCATATGTTCAACCCCATGCTGAATAAACTGGAATGCTAATTAGATTTAAGCATATCAGGTGATGTGTATTTGTGTAATAAGGGAGGGTGTAGCCTAAGGAGATCAACACCTTATATCAAGGTAATTATTAGGTAGCTTCTGTTCCTCAGGCAAAATGGGCCAAAAAAGAGATAAAGTAAAAAATTGTAAACAGTCTCTCAGAGGGATGCAGAACTTTTGAAATTGCTAAGATATTGGGGTGTGATCACAGAACTATCATACATTTTGTTCCAAATAGTCAACAGGGTCGCAAGAAACGTGTTGAGAAAAGAGCTGCAAATTAACTGCCAAAGAATTGAGAAGACCCAAACTTGAAGCTACCAAGAACCCAATATCCTCCAGTGGTGTCATATTCCAGAACTACAACCTACCTGGAGTGTCCAGAAGTACAAGGTGTTCAGTGCTCAGAGACATGGCCAAGGTAAGGAAGGCTAAAAGCCAACCATCACTGAACAAGACACAGAATGAAATGTCAAGTCTGGGCCAAGAAATATCTAAAGACAGATTTTTCAAAGATTTTATGGACTGATGAGATGAGAGTGAGTCTTGAAGGACCAGATGGATGGGCCCGTGGCTGGATCAGTAACAGGCACAGAGCTCCACTTTGACTCAGACACCAGCAAGGTGGAGGTGGGGTACTGGTATGAGCTGGTATTATTAATGATGAGCTATTTGGACCTTTTCAGGTTGAAAATGGACTCAAACTGAACTCCCAAACCTACTGGCAGTTTTTAGAAAACACTTTATTTAAGCAGTGGTACAGGAAAAAGTCAGCATCTTTCAAAAAGTCTATGATTTTTATGCAGGAGAATTCTTCAGACATGGTCAATTTATGGTGAAGGAAAACAGTAGATCTCTCTGAACAGTGTCTGGGAGGCTGTGGCTGCACAAAAAGTTGTTCATCAACAGATGAAGAAACTGACAGACTCCATGAATGGAAGGCTTATGACTGTTATTGAAATGAAGGGTGGAAACTGGCCATATTGGTTAAATTTATAATTTTGAGTTGTTTGTTTATTATTCTCACTTTTAACAGATAAAAACAAAGTGAGATGGAAAACTTTAAATGTTTCATTTAGTTGCATAATTATGCCGCACATTATTTGTTGCCCAACAATTGTGCACACAGACATGTTCTCCATAGAAAGGCAAGACCTACATTTTTTATACACATCAAAAACAGATGCTTATGACACAACTCCAAGTGGACTGTAAAAGAGGCTGATGTGCATTAGTGGTGGATCCGGGAAGGTTGAGGGTTGGACAAATAAATTTGAAACAGACCCACTTTTAGGTGCGTCTACACTTTTCTACACTCTTTATTTTAAAATGAACCTATGACAATCAAAATGTATAAAGACAAATCCTAAAAAAATCACATAGTGAAATTGTTCAAAAAAGCTACAGCATTTGCCGCCTGGTAATTATCTTTTTAATTGGTACCTAAACAATTTAAATGGAGCAGAATAATGCACTGTCTATGACATTTATAGTTATAGAAACACAAACATTATTGAATAATGTTATAAACATACAATGGCAACCAGGGGCGTTTCTAGGCATAGGCCACCTAACCTTCCCACCCTTAAAAATATATATAATTTAAGTGGGGCAATCATCTTTATTTATTTTTTAATTTTAAATATTGTAAAAAATGAAACTCCGGACTTGTTTATTTGTTATGAGAAACATTATATTGACAACTCAAGAGACGGTGTTGGCACTCGAATAATGCAAAGAAACACAATTCTAATGTTATTAAATTTAGAAAGAGTACAGAAATCAATATTTGGTGGAATAATAATTGTATAATAAAATATAATAATATAATTTGCTTTCATGTATCTTGGCATGCTCTCCAACAGTCTTTTACACTGATGCTGGGTGACTTATTGCCAATCCTGATGCAATCCAGCTCGCCACCCTACGAAGAGTTGCTTGACTGACCCTAGCTGCAAATTATATTTGCTGCCGCTAGGGTGAGTCTAGATTTCTAGGCTACATTTTTTTCATCTGTCTGAAGAATATTTTGCCAGTAGCGCTGTGGAGCTTCCAGGTGCCCTTTTGGGAACTCTAGACATGCAACAATGATTTTTCTTTCTTCCTCTATGGTCTCCTCACATGGCCTAAATAGTTGTCTGGTGTTTTGTATGCAATTAATCATAGACTCTTCAACAGAGATGTTAGCATGTTCCAGAGATTTCTGTGTCTTTAGCAGGCATTTGAATTCTTCTTAACCTCATTCAGCATTAAGCGCTGTGTACTTACAGTCATCTTTGCAGGAAGACCACTCCTAGGGAGAGTAGTAACAGTGCTGGACTCCATTTATACTGCAGACAGTTTGTCTTAGTGTGGCAATGCTTTTTGGGAATAGCAAATGCTTTTTATGAATTTCAAACTCAAAATTTGTTTTTCTATAAACCAGGGCAGCTCTAACCAACACCTCCAATCTCATCTCTGACTCTTCACTGACTCCTGACTTTTGGAGAAGTCATTAGCCTACGGTTTTACAGACTTATTCCACTCTGCACTGTGAATATTATCTTTTTTTAATATTTATATATTCAGTATAGAAACTATTATTTGTGTGCTATTATTTTAAGTAGAATGTGTTTATCTATGGTTGAAAGACACATTTGATAACCAATTAATGCTTAAATCTAGGTAGTGTCAAGGGTTTAAGCACATTTTCTTGTCCCTGTATCTCCAGGTAATTGTTAGAAGAAAAAAAAATTCACCAATGCGGTTCCCAAAGGTTCACAAAGAGTTTTAGTTTGCATAAACACAAATCCTTAAAGGTGAAATTCTTGTGCCAGAGTTTGGTGTAGGGGTCTTATCTCCTGAATCTGCACCATATGTGCCCCGGTGATGTGTGTTCAAATCCTGGTTCAGCTGCTGTCTGTGCAATTTTTCAATGTCTCCCCATATATGTGTCTGTCTCCCTAGCCTATGCTTCCTTCAGTTCTGTTATTAAATAAAACAGATATTTAAATGGTCTGTACTACAGCTGTTCTCGTAACATCCACTTCGGACAATGAAGTGTTAATTTTTTGCCATTTGAACAGGAATTGCAGTGAGGACATGGCCGAGCTCCTACAGTTTGTCAATGGGCATCATTGACCAGTCCATCTTTGATATAAATTAAGCAAATAAGGTTGCACATTTGTGTGTAACATAGCACTGCATAGTATAGGGAATCATTGTCCTATCTAAATAGTTTATTTATTTATTTAGAAAATATCAAGAATACAGTTTTTACAGATTTTGTAACATGGTAACTTAAAGAGAAATTAGTTCCGTTCTCACTTCTCAAATTTTTACAATGGATTAGAATCAAATAAAACAAACTGTCCTTAAACACACCAACAACGTTTTTGCAATTTGTGTTTCCCCTTCCAGAGAAGAGAGCACAGAAGGTACGGATCCTTTATGTCCAGGTGTCAGCAGGTTATTATTGTTCCCAAGTGCAAAGGTTCACCCAAATGCAACTGTTGCATTATGTTTTATTGAATGCAGAGCTGTAAGTTGGATTGAATGTACGGTAATTATTACATACAAGTCTGTTAATTTTAATGGACCCATGAGGCTAAACACAGTAGTCCACTGCCTAAATGGCTCCCACTTTGATCTAGTGCATTTGGTATATTGTGCTATTATTACTTTTTTCAAACAGAGCGTTGGTTTTCCTAGTCCATTCAAATCAATTTAGCTATCCACAACATGGCTCACACGAGTACCCAGTTAGTGTAGATAATGGGAATAAACAATATACACATGCTGTGAGTGATAGGCATGCAAACATATGCACACACACACACACACGCACACACGCACACACACACACAGACTTACCACATAGTAGAACTCCTGCTTCACAAGGTGGTCTATCTGCATCACTGAAGAAGAAATTCCATCAGAGGCTAAAAGCTAAACAGAGCAGAGCTTTACTGGTTCCCTGCTCAGAGCTAAGGAGAGGAGTGGACAGACTCTTTTTTCTTCTCACAACCTGTCTTCACTTCTGCCCTCGGAAATTCTGCAGTAAAAGTTCCTTCTTCCAACTTCTCGTCAATAACATCATTTTCAACAACTGTGGATGTATCAAGTGTTGTTTAACAGTTTCAGTCTGACATGAGTTCTTGTAGCAGTATGTTTCTTCAACCCCTCCCCCCCTTGCACCCTTGTACCCTCTCTCTCCGGTTCCTCTTTTATTTATTTAATTTCACTGTTATTTAACCACCTTTTTTAAACAGATATGTATCCTCTCTCTTTCTCTCGTCTCTATCTGTATCTTCTCTGATAGCGTTCAGTTCTTCCTGTGCTGGCTGCTGCTGCGTGTGGAAAGCTAGCGTGTGTGTGTTTTCTGACAGATAACGAATGGTGCCTCTGCTGTCAGAAACAGGAAACGAGGAGTTTAGCAGTTTGGCCCTGATGTGTGCATTCCTCTCTCTCTGTCTTATGTGTGTGTTTTGTGAGACAGAAAGACAGCGAGAGAGACACAGATAGGTGACAGACAGAAATAGAAAAGAAAGAAATGTAGCACAAAGCAAAGAGAGACTACATTTTAAGATCAGAGATTTCATTGAGGTAGAGTTAGGATAGCAATCACAGTTAGCCTACAGAGCCCTGGTAGCATATTCACACATATACACACCCCATGTTCCCGTCTAACTTCTTTAACCCTACCACCTAATTTTAAAGAGTAATTCATTCTAAAATGAAAAAGTTTTTTTGGGGGGTATCATCATCCTTTTTTTTGTGATAGAGTAGGAAACACAAGCCAGGGAGACAGGAGGGGGAGAGAAAGGGCACAGACAGTCCCCAGTCTCCATGGTCAGGAGCGTAAACCGCTACACCCTGGCATACTATTGCTACTTCATTTAGTAAGCTGTACTGAGCTACTACCTCTGAATTGTATGCTTTAGTTGACTCTGGTTAGAAGCTAAATGATTACCGTACACTGTTAATGTAACCTAAGATGATTTCCCTTTTTTTTTCAATATTATAATCTGTGATGTAATCTGTAATTCAAACTACATCAATACCGCCACACGTTTCTTATCTCATCATGATGACACTGCAGCTTCTTGTTTATGGAGGGCTGGTTTATTCATTACCAAAACTGACTTTAGATTGCAGTGTCTAGGTAAACCAAGCATAACACAGTAAATCCGGATTAGTATATGAACTTTTTAATAGGCTTCTGTGTTCATTGGTAAATGTTTTGGTAAATAGCCATTCTGTGTTTTGTGCATTTCAGTTCAATGATTAGTCAAAAATCCTCATCAAAAATTTAACACAAGTCCAGTTCACGAAATGTCCTTTTTAGAACAGAGACTCCCAAGGCTGGGAGAGTCAAATGCTGAGACCATACACCATATATATAAATATATATATCAGCCGTGGTCGGTGGATCTTAATTGGGGAGGACGGGCTCGTATTACGCTCGGAACCGGAGTGAATGGAATGGTGCGCAACGAACAAAACCAATTGTTTTTTTGATTTGCACACATTCCATTCACACCATAAATTCATTATGAAAATGTATACTGAGGTAATAAAACTATTGAGAACTGGCTGACTTTCTCATAGACATCTACAGAAACCGAACTCTTTTGCAACCACACACGTCGCCCCCAGCTGGAATTCAGTTAGAATACAGGTTTAAAGCACTACCGCATTTGCTTCACTTTTCCAAACTGGTAGCCCTGTGGCTGAGACGTGTCTTTTGATGCTCATCTGACCAAGCATTTTACCTCAACCAGGAAGTAATTCATTAGCATTTATGCTTGGAGGAGAATACACTCACTGGCCAAGAACCGTGATTTTATTTTATTAAATTTAAAGGGATATTCCAGCCCTGAAACATATCATATTCGTTTTCCCAGTAATTTTTCCAACATCATAGTCACAAAAAACACATTTTCAATGCATTCTGCACTTACTAAATTTGCGTATGTTTTTGAATCAAACTACAGGGGAGGACATCAGTTGACTTCCGTATCTGTTCTCGTCACACCCCTGGATCAAGTTCATTGAACACTAAAACTGGTGACATGTTTTTTAAATTATATAAACAATAAATATTTAACTTCATATGGGATAGCAAGCCAGACAAAATAAAAAGAGCATACTTGTATAATGAATATGAACATGGAGGTCAAAAGTTATTGAACATTAAAGCTTTGGACCTTTCATTAAAAGCATACAAAAGATTTACCTAAATCCTAAAAGGTTCTGTTGTAAGCTGAAAAGAGTACCTCACCCATTGTTCAATAAGGACCTTTTTTCATTTCTACAAATTACAACTGCCCATTTTCAGATATTTGAAAAGGAAACCATTTCAAAGGTGTTGTTATTTTTTAAACAAGCCATGGAAAGTTGGTTGCAATTTCAATGTAATCCACCTGAAAATAGAGACCAAATTTTTCAACAATTGTTGTGGGTAAACTCTAATATACTAGTTTATAAAAAGCCTGTATATTTTGATAAGATGTTTAGAAAAAGAATAATCTTTATAAATTACATTATAAATGAAGACGGTGGAGTGACGTACATACAGTTAACAAATACATATGGAGATGTCGGCTCCCTACAAAAATACAATCAACTAATTGCAGTAATACCATATTCTTGGAAGAAGAAAGTACAAGAAGGAAAAAGGACAGATCTTGTCTGTTGACCATGTATTAAAGATCACACATGGTTGAAGAAAATATGGATAAACATAGAAATATACCGATTCCATTTAAGAATAAAAAAACTGCTTGCTGTGCCATATAAATTACAAAATAGCTGGGAAGAAATGTTTTATGTTCCAATTCCATGGCATTGTTTTTGGATTAATCCGAAAAACAACACCAGACTAGAGGCTGACATTTTTTCGGGAATCCCATGGGTCACGGGATTCCCGTGGGACTCCTGCAGGATGGGAGTCATCTTTGCAATTAATCACGGGATTTGGACGGTACAGAATAAATGGTTAACGGGAGCAGACGGGAGCGGGAATCAACCAATAGCAAAGATGACAAAAAAATCTAAATGCACCAAAATACAAAAAAAAGTAAATGCACCATTTTGTAGTTTCCTTTTAATACGCCTACAATGTAACGCAATTAAAAAATAACTACACGATCCAGCCATCCCAGAAGCCATCAGTGCTTTTTGTCACGGCTTACCGCCAGAATTCTAAGAGCAGTGATGGAGGGAGCTAACAGCCGCGGAGAAGTCGATGTGGCAAAAAATTATTTACAGCGCAAAGTCAGAAGAAATTACATATCTATTAAGTTCACAGAACTGGTCGGAAAGTCTGAAATATTAATTAAGTTTATGAGAGTAGAATGTGACGGTGATAGCACGATGTACGCTGCTTGTAAGACATGCTTAGTCTTAGTCAAGTACGCAAGTGATTCAGGGACGAGCGGTCTGAAGAGGCACACTTGCAAGGGAAATTCGGGAAAGAGTCAGCCAAG
>JACXGM010006903.1:0-31789 GCA_016801145.1 Umbra pygmaea | reverse complement strand
CCCAGCTAACAATTTTAGGTTCTGGGAACGTTCTGGGAACGTTAGTTTTTGGTTCCCAGAACGTTCCCAGAACATTCCCTTAAGGTTCCCTTAACGTTCCCCAGGAAAGTTTTCTTAACGTTAATAGAACGTTCCCTTAAGGTTAGGGGAATGTTCTGGGAACCTACTCGAACAATATAACCTAAAAATAACCTACAGGGAACATTCCAAGAACGTTCTCCTTAGGTTAAAAAATTAAACCTAAAAATAACCTACAGGGAACGTTCCTAGAACGTTCTTGTATGGTTCCCAAAAAATAACCAAATGGGAACCATAAGGGTACGTTAGGGGAACGTTCTGTGTTTGCGGGGTGGGTTTTGTTGTCATCGTCAATGACAACCTGCCAATCTAGCGTCTCCGGTAGAAAAAACGTTCACTGACAAAGTAATGTATTGTTAAATATAGGTTGGCGGTTCCCTGGAACTTATTAGAGCAACTAGCAGTCAAAGGTTATATGACGCCATTGACAGGCAACAAAATGAAACGTCCCGTGTCTTCAAATTCAATTACACATTTCTATGTGTTTGAAAGTTGGTCGAAACATTTAGGATAATTTAAGTACACAACTAACAAATACCTATCACTGATTCTTGAAATAAGGGACAAAACATGTCCCCCATCAAAATGTTGCAATTTGCCTTAAAAACAATAAATTATTTATTTTAAATAGGCTTTAAAAAATGGATATGAAAGACTTATGTATGTGTGTAGACCCTTAGTTTTTTATACATTTATATTATTTCATAGTAATTTTACAAAATACTGGCACGGTACCATGAAAGCCCATCCAAATGAACTCATCCTCTGTAGAGGTCACAGTACCAAACTGCAAAAAAAGTGTTTTAAAATGCACAAAATGCACAAATATGAATATGAGGTCAATTGCATGGCTTAATAAAATATCACAACATACTTAAAGTGAACATTGCATTATTTTGTACATTAACAACAGCCTTTCAAAATCTGTCATCAATTCATGTCAACTCCATCAGATATTTTTTTAATGTGAAATAAATCAAGCATTTTGGTCAGCTTTAACCCCGAGGACCCCGTTTGACTTCTTTCTGTTGATGGATGCAGCAGTCCAAAATATGGTCTCTAGTAAGTTTTACCTTTTTTTTATATTCAGAAAACAAGTTGAAATCCCTGTGGTCACAGCTTTTATGTTTCAACACTGTCTTCAAACTAGGTATGATTTCAATGAAGAATTGTGGAATAAAAGTTGGTATTTTGGTTTAGTGGCAGGTGGAAACTGAGGGAAATCAAAATGGCTACCATTTACTAGACATGATTAAGTTGAAAAAAACAGTTGTTTTGTCAACTCTGTCAGACGTCAACTCTGTGAGATATTTTGTCTAACGGTGTTGACATGTAAGCTGACGGAGTGGAAAAGTGCTCCCAAATACTTATTAAGTAATGTATAACAACTACATAACATAATAATATGATCTAAGTATACATGTTGATTGACTTAAAATATCTTAATATACCCAAATGCCAGATAATAACTTTTAGAATTATTGTTTTTATCTGTACTGGAGGCAGACATGGCTAGACAAAAACTGTCAGTGGAGGAGCAAAGAAAAAGAAACAGAGAGTACCAGAGAAAAAGGAGAGAAAGAATTAACAGTGACTCAGAAAGCAGAAGAGACCATTTAGAAAAGAAGAGACAGAGATGGAAGGACAGGGTCCAAAAAAAAGTAAAACAATTAGGAGAAATCGGACCAAGAGCAAAGAGGCAGCGCAGAAAGTATTGGAGGAAAGCAAAAAAAAGGTCCAGAGCTATGCAGAATAGATGGCTAAAAGAAATAGAAACCCCACCAGAAGGTCCTCTGGACCAGACTGTTGAGGAGCCTACTTCAAGCAGGCATGCCCTTGCAGCTGAGAGGGAGAGGAGAAGAACCAGGAAAAGACATGCAAGGGAAATAAAAGCATTGAAAGAAAAGATTAAGAAATTAACTAAAGAGCAACGTTTGTGTGTAAGAAAGCAGTTGAACGGTCCTGAGGGTGCTATTGTTGATATAACTATCAACAGTGTTGAGACAAGGGATTGGCTGGCAGTGCTGTATGATGATCACTGGTGGTTAGGAAAGTCCATTGATGTAGATATAGATCACCATGACGTGAAAGTTGAGTTTATGTGTGGTCCTACTGCCAATTTTCACCCAAAACATGGGAGGAGGGATGTCTGGTTTTGTCCAGTGAAAGATGTCCTATTGAAACTGACAGGGACAGCTTGTCCCCTCCAAGCAAGCCAGACCAGGAAGCTCTAAGCCATAGCCCCTGATGTTATGGACTTCATAGAGCGTAGGCATGTTCAACACCTCTCGTCCAATGCCCATGTCCCGCAGGTTAGATAAACTATTATATAAATATCTAATGCTTGACTCTAAACTGAATGCAGTAATGAAAGATAAAAGTCAAGTCAAGGTAACTTTATTGTCCCAGAGGGGCAATTATTTGTACAGCCAGCAGACAAACATAAAGACACACATACTACAGCAAAAACCTACAGCATATAATCACAATAATAATAGAATACATTTAAAACAGTTCTGGCAAATTATGTAAAATGGAAATGGAAGTCGGTATAAAAGAATTTCTGAATCTATTTGACCTACATCTGGGCATGGAGTACCTACGACCAGAGGGAAGTAGCTCAAACTGGCAGGACAAGGGGTGGCTGGGGTCAGCTACGATGGATTGGGCCTTCTTTGCCACTCTTGCTGAGTAGATATGGGAGAGATTGAGGAAGTTGATACCTGCAATCTTGCTACATGTCCTGACAGTACTCTCTAGTTGATTTTTGTTTTTTATGGACAGAGAACCAAACCAACTAATTAAACAGAAGGTTAAAATAGACTCAATAAAACAGGAGTAAAACATTCTCATAAAAGTAGGGTCAACATTAAAATTCCTCAGTTTACGATAAAAGTACATGCGCTGATGGGCTTTGGCACAAACAGCAGCAGTATGTGGTTCAAAACATAGCTTGCTATCAATTATTGTGCCAAGGTACTTATATTCTTGTACTGTCTCAACAGGTTGGCCATCAATTATAGTAGGGGGAAGAAGGGGGCACTGTTAAAGAGAAAATAGAGAAAACTTTCTCTATATACAGTGCCTTGCGAAAGTATTCGGCCCCCTTGAACATTTCAACTTTTTGCCACATTTCAGGCTCAAACATAAAGATATAAAACTGTAATTTTTTGTGAAGAAGCAACAACAAGTGGGATCCAATCATGAAGTGGACCAAATTTATTGGATATTTCAAACATTTTTACAAATAAAAAACTGACAAATTGGGCGAGCAAAATTATTCAGCCCCTTTACTTTCAGTGCAGCAAACTTTCTCCAGAAGTTCAGTGAGGATCTCTGAATGATCCAGTGTTGACCTAAATGACTAATGATGATGAATAGAATCCACCTGTGTGTTATCAAGTCTCCGTATAAATGCACCTGCTCTGTGAAAGTCTCAGAGGTCCGTTGAAAGCACAGAGAGCATCATGAAGAACAAGGAACACACCAGGCAGGTCCGAGATACTGTTGTGGAGAAGTTAAAAGATGGATTTGGATACAGAAAGATTTCCCAAGCTTTAAACATCCCAAGGAGCACTGTGCAAGCGATAATATTGAAATGGAAGGAGTATCAGACCACTGCAAATCTACCAAGACCCGGCCGTCCCTCTAAACTTTCAGCTCATACAAGGAGAAGACTGATCAGAGATGCAGCCAAGAGGCCCATGATCTCTCTGGATGAACTGCAGAGATCTACAGCTGAGGTGGGCGAGTCTGTCCATAGGACAACAATCAGTCGTACACTGCACAAATCTGGCCTTTATGGAAGTGGCAAGAAGAAACCCATTTCTGAAAGATATCCATAAAAAGTGTCATTTAAAGTTTGCCACAAGTCACCTGGGAGACATACCATACATGTGGAAGAAGGTGCTCTGGTCAGATGAAACCAAAATCAAACTTTTTGGCAACAATGCAAAACGTTATGTTTGGCGTAAAAGCAACACAGCTCATCACCCTGAACACACCATCCCCACTGTCAAACATGATGGTGGCAGCATCATGGTGTGGGCCTGCTTCTCTTCAGAAGGGACAGGGAAGATGGCTAAAATTGATGGGAAGATGGATTGGAGCCAAATACAGGACCATTCTGGAAGAATGGAAGAACCTGATGGAGTCTGCAAAAGACCTGAGCCTGGGACGGAGATGTGTCTTCCAGCAAGACAATGATCCAAAACATAAAGCAAAATCTACAATGGAATGGTTCACAAATAAACATATTCAGGTGTTAGAATGGCCAAGTCAAAGTCCAGACCTGAATCCAATCGAGAATCTGTGGAAAGGACTGAAAACTGCTGTTCACAAACACTCTCCATCCAACCTCACTGAACTCGAGCTGTATTGCAAGGAGGAATGGGCAAAAATTTCAGTCTCTCGATGTGCAAAACTGATAGAGACATAACCCAAGCGACTTACAGCTGTAATCGCAGCAAAAGGTGGCTCTACAAAGTATTAACTTAAGGGGCATGAATAATTCTACAATAATTTTATTTTTACAATAATTTTCAGTTTTTTATTTGTTAAATTTTTAGAAATATCCAATAGATTTGGTTCCACTTAATGATTGTGTCCCACTTCTTGTTGATTCTTCACAAAAAATTACAGTTTCAAATCTTTATGTTTGAAGCCTGTAATTTGGCAAAAGGTCGAAAAGTTCAAGGGGGCGGAAGACTTTCGCAAGGCACTGTACACTGCTCAAAAAAATAAAGGGAATACTAAGATAACACATCATAGATCTGAATGAATGAACTCATCGCATGAAATACTTTCGTCTTTACATATTTGAATGTGCTGACAACAAAATCACACACAAATCTTCAATGGAAATCAAATTACAGGCTGAAAGTAATTTAAAATGTCTAATTCCAAAATTTAATGTAAAAAAATATAAAAAGTGTATACAATGCAAGGCACACCATTTCTACACACCTAAATACTTTATAGTGTTGTTCAGTTTATCAAACACACAAAAAATATATTTTTATGTGTCAGACGGAGTTGACAAATGTCAAGTTACTAAGTGAGTAAATGTCAATTTTTATAAAAATTGGTTAAATAAAAAAACTGTTTCTTTTCATGGTATGATAGATGAGACCTGTGTTTATAAAGATATCAAATTCAAATTAATGTAGTATAGATTTTTTGTTTGTCACTTTTCAAAAGTACTTTTGGCCCTAATCTCAAAAATCAGTGATATAATATAAGTATAGTAATGTTTGCTTTTTAATGCAAAGTACGTCTTTTGTTATTGTTTTCGAAAACTACATATTGTACCTTTAAGAGTAAGGGAGAAGGTTAATTTTAGACATAGGATGGGGTTTAGATTAGCGTTAAGTTTAGTAGACGGTTAATTGAATTGCAATTGATAGTCTTTAGAGCGTTATTGATAGTCTTTAGATCATTGTTAATAGTCTATGAAGCATCTACAGATAGACTATCCAAATAAAGTGTTACCAATAATAGTAATGAGTATTTGCGTGACGGTCAATAAATGTTCTTTCACATAGAGAACACAAATCTTTGGAATCCCAATTGATTTTGGTACATAATATATACATTTTGTATAATAAATATCAGTTGTGTGTTTTCTTACATACCTTTTTCCTGACCTTGCTGCCAACAAAAGAAATTCCAGCTCATGTACTTCTTTCTGATTGCAGTCTGGTGAGAGGGTGCATTCAAACTAAGAAAATGCTGAGTTATTTTTCTAACGTCACACTTCGATCTATCAAAAACGTATTCTCAATCAGGGGAGGATATCTGATTAAGAATATACTCTACAATTGATAGAGTGATGTTGTTTAAAAAAATTGAAGTTTTTTGACAACTTGAAATGCTGGCACTGTGGCCAGGAAGAAGCACAGGATCTGATATATCGTCTTCCTTGTTTGGGCCCAAATTGATTTTGTAATCAAACATTTCTATTGTAATTAACTATACCAGGGCTGCTCAACACTGTTCCTGGAGAGCTACTGCTGTAGCTCCGGAAAACTGCTCCCTTTTGTTCAGAAATGGTGGTCTGTAAACTTTGCAGGGCAAAAGGTAATCTACACAGCAAAATCGCCAGTGTTAAATCAACTCTGAGAGTGTTAAATTAACACTCTCAGTATTTATATAGAGCCAATGGGAAACATATAGACACTGACAGTGTTACTTTAACACTCTCAGAGTTGATTTAACACTGGTGATTTTGCTGTGTATGGTGAATCCTCGGTCTACCATTAACACCATATCCTTGTCAAGTGAAGGGATGATCCCTGGCCTTTCGAACAGCTCCTTGTCACTAAAATATAATGACAACAGTGAAGATACGAAGGTGACCGCTCCGTTGGGTGCGATGCCTATCGTCCTCTTCATGGTGATGTGAGACTTGGATGGTGTCTGGCACTTCAGCTTGGTGCAGTCAATATTCATCAAACACCTGAGGCATGTTTGCCTTGATTTCCTCTGGAGACCACCAAAAGCAAATGGAACCCAACACAGAGTAGAAGAAGTGCACCCATGTGTTGCTGATCCTACTCACAGTGGATTTGTGAATATTGAATCGATGGCCCAGGTCCTTCTGATTTAGTCCCAGGGAGAGGTACATCAAAACCAAAAACAACTCATCAATAGGTTGTAGGCACCGTGCCTGAAATAAAACATTAAAACCTTGTCATATACGCACCATATCTTTCTACATATTGCACAAAATTTAGAATGTTTTGGATCTCTGCCGCACATATTTACGTCTTAATCTGACAACCATTTGGTGTGAAAATATTTGGCCACACTCACACCCTATGTAACATGTTATTAAGCCTAAACACCCAAGTTTTCATTCTAATCCTTTCACATGGATGTGATGAGGTGTATAGTAACTTAAAAACCTCCCAATACAGTTATGAGCCTAGTTTCAACAATAGAGTTTAAAAGCTTACCGGGCTGTGAATATGTGTGAGCTCAAGTGTTAGATCACTGTAAGGTGAGGTGTCTGAGGGACGTTGGACCAAGGATCACTATGTGACAAGCACAATCTCCTTGGTTGAAGGTTCAATCAGCATCCAAAAGTACACAAAGTGTGTATAGCTGACTTTGTAACTATAAGAATTTGCAATGCACAAACTTATTTTACTAATGTGTCCAAATAATAACAGAGGAGTACAATATCTCATTAACTTCACTGCTTGAATGTAAATTGTGGCGTTATTTCTGACATGGTATGGTTGTGATTTAAAGACTGTTACGTCTGCCTCTTCCAGTGTGTACCTTTTTGCTACGTTCTCTTGTGTATTTCCTGTGTCTGTTCTGTCAGTCTGTGCCCAGCAGGGGGAGACATAAAGCAGCAGGTTGGAGAGGAATCTCCCCAGTCTGGTGTCATCTGGTCCTGCTGCCTTATCAGAGCGCTGTCAGCGGTGGCTTGTTAGAAGCCAGTTAAAAAGCCCTGTGATTGAGAGCTCATTCTCTCTCTCTCTCTCTTGGTGACAGCCGTAGGGTCTGTGTTTGGTGTTTTTTGGTGTCTCGAGGTTGTGTGTGTGTGTGTGTGTGTATGTGTGTGTGAGAGAGCTTGTTAGTGTGATTGGGAATTATAGTTTAATCTTTAGAGCATTTATTATATATATTGCAATATCCTCTATTGTTGTACAATCATTTACATTATTCCTTTGTTTCTCCAGGGGAAAAGGAACGCATTGGGGAGTGTGTCAGAAGAGCCACCCATGGGTGTACATTGCCCGTTGGGGAATTCCTCTGTCTATACTCACTAGGCAAGATCTGGGCGGACTGCTGCCTGTATCTTTGGTTAGGGTACCCTGAACGTGTGCCAGTTTAGTTTAGTTATATGTTTGTGTTAGGATAGTTAGGGTGGGGTTTATGTACATTGCTTTCTTTGATTTGGTTCCGTCTAGCACCTTTCCCTAACATATTTACCGTGGGTAACAATAAAAAAACTTGTCATGTATGGTACATTTTGTCTCTGTGTCTATACGCGCACTACGACCCCACATGCTTTTCACTTTCCACTGATTGTGATAGTAACCTATACAACAATTAGAGAGAGTAAAGGAAATATCAATTATGGTCACCAGTAAGATGTGAACTCCTTTTACCTGATCAATTTGGTCTTTAAGTAAGGACTTTCCAAATCTTGTTAACTCAGAGTTATTCAGAATAGTACTTTTACTCAGTACCTTGTCCACCTGTGGCTTCTAACTAAGCCAGGCTAGATGTTGAGATTTAAAGTCAATATGCTGGTCATCCTTCTCTCTTTTTAAGACTTGCTGGTGGTTGCTGTTTCAAAGTTTTTTCAGCATCACCCCTACTGGATTAAGACTCTCAAGCCTTCAGCTAAATTATTAAAAAGATATTGTTACCCCTAGTGGATAAATGAACTTCATCCCTAAGAAACAGTTGAGGCTTGTTAAATACAGTTTGAGAGTGAGGCACGATACCCCCCCTGCATTCCCAAGACAAAAGTAACCATGACACTGTGCACCCATTTACGGGACTTGTCAATTTTCTCCGGAAGGCCCAATCTCAAGTGACGTCTCTGGGTGATGTCAGACTGCATGTTGATCATATGAGGGAAATGCTGATGGAGATGTTGCAGATCCTGCTTCATCGCTGCGACAAGATCGATGCTCTTCCTACATCCCAAGTCGTTCCCGCCGCAGTGAGTCAGCAGGACATCCGGGGCTGCTCTTCCTCTAAGGGACCGGTAGAAGGACAGAAGGAGTCTGTGCCATAGCAGTCCACCCCAGCCAAACAAGTGAACCTTGGCCGCTAGGCCAAGATTGGCCCCCATGGTCTCTCTGGCCCTCTCTTCCCCATGACGAATGTAACTGCTGCCCATTATCCAAATCACTGGACCTGTTAATAGCTGCTTTCCGACCAAGTAGTTACAGGAACGTAGTTATAGGAACAGTCCACTTCTAAAGAGTTGTACTAACTACTACATTGTACTAGTAGTTGTACTAACTATGAGTCTGAAAACGACATCCAATACAATAAAAAAAAAGAATGTTGTGTTGATATGTCCTAATAATGGAGTTTGAACCACGGCGTTTAAAAACTAGAATGGAGTAATATAAATTGAGTAGCTACTCAACAGAGAAACTGAAAAGACGAAGACTCCAGCATAATATGTATTATACGCAACAGACAACCAAAGCGACCAGCGAAATTTATAAGTTGGACCAATCAACGTAGACCTAGGACAAGGGAAAAGGGAAAGGCCCTGCTCTGGAGTAGGAGCTGAAAGGGTTATAGGAACTGCGGTGCGAGGGACTAAATAATCCCCAAATTTTTCCTGCCGGAACACAAGAAAAAAAGGGTTATAGGAACGTTATGTTCTAGGAACTGCAAACATCCCTGCAGTCGGAATGTGGCTAATAGCATACAGTATTCACAATCAGAACAGGGTTTTGTCAGTGTCAGTACATTAGCAATTGATTTCTCTCTATCTGAATTTTTTTTTAAATGTTTATGTAGATATACAATAAAAAACAAATTAATTGCTCTTATCAGTTGATTTAAATAAACATATGGCATTTGTGACAGAAATTGTTTTTCTAGTTTTGTTCATTAAAGTTTTGGATGAAACAGCTTGGCATAGGTGTTAAATTAGTTAGAGAGACACAATGTCAAAAAACAATCTGGTATTGGAAGACGAGGACTGCAGGCACTGTTCAGATCTTCATATTACTATTAATATGAACATATTTAAGATGGGGGCCCAGACATATATTTTCATAGGGGCCACAATCACTTGCAACATCCCAGAGTAAAATGACTGAGAATGCCATGTTTACTTCTTTGCACTGTTTTAATTAAGAAATACAAATGTATTGTTAAAACAACAACATAGTTAGGATATTAGTAGAATAGTCCCTTATGAATAAATAGTTGACCTTGTCATATTTTTATATTTTACATTTTTGTTATTTAGCATAATGCTCTTATCCATACCGGCTTACAGTGCCCTGGAGGAACGTAGGGTAGAGTGCTTTGCTCAAGGACACAACGACATTCGACACTGTCGCGGTTGGGAATCACTTACAAGTCTCACTCCCTAACCACTGAGCAATCTGACCCTGTGTCACCTTTAGGCACTTAGTCTATACTGGCCTACTCATTAGTGATTAATCTGATCAACTGAAAACAGCCTGACTGAATTATATTACTGTCACAATCACCCTCCCTGACATGTAGAGTTAGAGACAGGCGCGAAGGAGATACAATACCAATGTAGTTTATTTCCAATTTCTTTGTACAAAGCAATACTGCCACGTGGGGCAAAACAACAAACCAATCACTGGAACCGAATAGGCACAACGCAACAGAATAATCGAACGACAGGGGTAGGACTGAAACACAAAGGCTAAATACTCAAACACACGAGGGACAATATGAAACACCTGTGCCCAGTGCTCGAAGTGGGGCGGTACTCACCGGTACTCAGTACCGGCACTTCTACATTTTACTCTTAAGCGTACCTGCACTTTTTCTTGCGTACCACCGGGTAGCCGGTACTCAACCACACTGACAGAGAAAGCGTCAGTCTCAGAGAGATTGGTAATGATCCTTACGTTACATACACTACACTACCCAGAGGGCAATACGTGACATCAGATCTCTTGACAAATCGCGTAAAGACAAGCAGTCAGCCCACCCTATCACAAGTTTGCTTCTCCACGGACGCTAGTTCGAAAAAGCTGTCTGATGTTGATGTTGGTCTGATGCCTGCGGCTGTCGCCTGACCATAACAGATTTTTCACTGTTGAAAACCAAGAAACTAAAAAGTTTCTCTAAAAAGAAGTCTGTTTTTTTGTCGTTATGTTAGCCTGGCTTCAGAAAAGTACTAAAAGAATGCGTTTTCCAGAGCCAGACACGTCAACAGAGGTCCAAGTCCAACAGAAACATCTGGTACAATTCATGAGCTTCCGTACATGCTTGGTAACGTTGGAAAGAACACAGCCTGAGCTATAGTGCCTCAAAGTCAGTCATGTCTTTTAGACTGTAGCCTTTTTAACTAAACACATTACAGACAGGATGTAAAAAATAGCTGGGATTTCAAAAACGTATAGAAATTTTTTAAGAAATGGGTGCAGCATTTTGATGTTGACTTGTTTGTATGGCCTCCAAACTTTGCACACTGGTCCAGGAGCCCCAGGGGGTTGACAATATGCATTAAAAAACATTGTTATTCATCATGGTTTACATGTTATATACATATCTTGATATGATATACATATCTTCTTTAGTTTTTTGGGGACAAATATTTAATAAAACCAAATTCAACAATGCAGGATGTTGGATTTCATTCATCCATGTTGTACCCATGGGTCTGCTGAGTCAAAAACCATAAAGCACTTCACTATAGGTCAAAGTATGACCTTTCTAGAGGCCAAAAGAACAACTTTGTGCAGGCGGACCTAAAACTCCTTAGACCTTAAAGGTTGATGTGAGAGGAATTCTTAGCATTAATGAAGAGTCTGCGGCTACCAACCTTAATGTTACCTTAGTCAATGACACCAACATCATCAATGTGAGTAACGAAACACATGCATGGCCTGACTGTTGGTCAAGGGATATACACACACACACACACAACTTGTTTAAATAAATACATTTATGTTGTTATAAATAACAATACATTGTTGTTGTACCAGCAATATCTCAAAGTTTTGTTTTTCACTCTAGTAATCTCAAATGTCATAACCATTTGCCAATGCAAGAGAGTACCGGCACCTTTTTTTCCCCACTTCATGCACTGCCTGTGCCATAATCAACATATAAAGGGAACATGGAGATGACATCATACACAAAACACCTGCTAGACACAAAAGGGACACCATGGGGATCCAAACACAACAAACATCTAGGGCAGACACCTGAACACTGGAACAGACAGGACAGTACTCAAAGGGACACATGTAAAATGACCAGACAACTAAACCACTGTGTATATCAATGAAAGCAACAAGGTAGAAATATCCACAAGAGACACTAAACTAACAAAAAGGAGTCCTTATCACAGCCCATCCAGGGCTGGATGTGACAATTACTTTAATGAATTGGTGCATTTTTAAAGAAATAAGGTATTAGAGGAGACTGAACTAGGCCCAAGTTCAGAACATAGTGTGTGATTATAAATGGTTGTGTGGCAACATTGGGAAATTATTGACACTTGGAAAGGGTGTGTGTGTGTGTGTGTGTGTGTGTCTACACAGCAAAAACGTCAGTGTTAAATTAACACTCTCAGTGTTTATATAGGTCCAGTGGACCTATATACACACTGAAGAGTGTTAATTCAACACTTAGGGTTTTGATTTAACACCAAAGTTTTTTTACGTTGTATGCATGCTTGTGCATGCATGCGTGTAGGGTGCTTTTTTTTTACTTGAGGCCCTGCCCTCTAAAATGTCTGTGCACGGCCCTGGTGTGGAGGGACTTTATCTGGATTTCGGAGAAGAGTTTCTTGGTAAACAGAAGTTACAGGGACAAAAACAAAAATACAAAACAGATTTTATTCAGTGTTGCTCATAAAAAAACAATATATTGATTCAGCAGTAGCTACATAGTATTTAAACTCTGATTGAAAATGTGATGAAAGGTGAAAAAAGGGTCACCCTTCCAAATAAAAGGCAGTTACAGTTCTAACAATCTAAATATGTAGATGGATCATGACGTTAGTGTCCTTTCTACGTGCTTACTTATAGTTTGGAAAAAAAACAGTTATTGTAATGTTGAGGTTTGGCCTGAAGAGAGCACTATATCATCACATTTGGTGAGGAGAAAAGTGGAGCGAAATGGGTCAAGCATTTTAGATGTATCATGTTATTTCCAAATTGCATACATACATTTGATTTTCCATCAGGTACCGTAACATCTCATTAGACTAGACAATTAAAAGACTCACCGTGTAATGATCAGGTTGCAACGCATTATTAGGCCTAATGTGAAAATAGAAAAAAACAATGACACTGAATAACCACTGGTGAATGGAAAACATTTAACAAACCTTCACTGCATTGCAAATATTATCTATATTTGCCTTAATAGCAGCAAAAGATAAGTTATTTACACGTCAAAGAGACGCTTGCAATGACGAACGAACATAGCGACTCCTCCTTGCCTGCTTTACGGAATCTTCAACAGAGAGTGCAAGAGAGACAGAGAGAGAGCAGAACTGCCCTCATCAGTACCACTGAGATGACACTCCCCTAGCCTGTCACCACGGCTCGAGAAAAACTTCAATCCAGTCGAATTGTTTTTTGGACCACAGGTGCGGAAAACTGATTTCGATACGCGCGTGCACAGTTTGTTTTACTTGCCCGAGGAGAGCAAACACTTATTCATAAGTAGAGTAACAGTCCAGTGAACATTTCGTGGGTCTCTGTTTCCCCTATGTCCCGAAAATCGAGCGACAATGACTATAATCTTCGTAGTATGAGCAACCTGATGGGTGAGAGAAGGAAAAAAGTAAACGATGATGGAGAGCGGAGCCTCATCAAAGCTCCGTCCAACGCGAGCATCAACCAGGCTGGCGCCGCAAATGTTGCGTCCGCAGCTGCCAACACCGCAACATCCACCGGGGACATGGAGAGAGCGGCGCGTAAACAGTTCCAGCAGGATGTCACACCTGCGTTTGTTTACGTTCTGTCCGCGTTCTCCGCTCTGGGAGGCTTTCTATTCGGCTATGACACCGGGGTGATCTCCGGAGCGATGCTGCTCATCAAGAGGGAGATGAATCTCAGCGCTCTATGGCAGGAGGTTCTGATCTCTAGTACCCTGGCAGCCGCTGCGCTTGCCGCGTTGGCCGGTGGGTTCTTGAACGGAATTTTCGGGCGCAGGATCTGCATCCTCCTGGCCAGTTTTATCTGTACAGCCGGGGGAATAGTGCTCAGCGCGGCACCTAATAAGGAGGTCCTCCTCGTCGGTCGTCTCATTGTCGGGCTTGGTCTAGGTAAGGTGTAACCATAGCTTATCACTTTTCTACGGTTGACACAAGCTCTTTTCCTGACACTGGACTTAATTGTTTGTCTGTTGTGATTAGCGGGAAGAGTTGCAACGATTTTCAAACTGCCCTTTCTTCAAACAAACACACGAGAAAACATAGAGTTTCTGAATTGTATAGTTTGAATTCACTTGAAACAACTCTTACTTTTACCTTATCCGAATGCATCATCGTTACATTTCTTGTAGCTAAAGTGGAACTGTAGGCTACGGTTCCTCGCGGCCTGTTGTGACTTTTATTACTTCTGATACTGGTGAGCTAGGATTAAAAAGACTTGGGTTTACATAGCAAACATTCACAGGATACGATTGAAGAGATTAGGCTAAATCTGATTTAAAATTAACCAAGTTAACACACATTTTTATTTAAAATCGATTCGGATTCCAGTACAAAACCTTTTGTTACAGATTTTACAGAATATTCAAAATAGTTTAGTACCCTACATCTCACGTTTCAGCCATTTGCCCTCAGCTAATCACCGATGTGGGTATGTGGAATTACTATAATATATTAGCATTTTAATGTTAAAACATATTACGGGATTTCACTATTCTGAAAAACCTGTTTAAAGATGTATGATTTATTGATGTCTATATCTAATGATGTTAAGTATAATCTTCATATTAACATAAAATAATCTAAATTATGCATGTAGCCAGAAACCAAATAAAAAAAGGTTAAGATCTTGTCAATTTCATAGTTTTAAAGATAAAAAAGTGTAATTTGGCCAACAAGCTATATCTATTGTCCAATGACTGTTTGACATGTATGCAACGCCAATGAAGACTTTCTGCTATCACCAAACTTGGCTTATACTTGCCCAAACACCATACAATATGTGGCAGTAAGCACAATTTGAGTTAGATAGCCTCATAAAAGAAGACTAATTTTAAAATAGCTTTCTTCAAATTGAGATGACCTCTTTGTGGCTGTCTGTGCTCCCCCCAGCCACCATAGTAACACAAAAAACAATATGCCGTATCTACACTGCTCAAAAGCATTTGAGAACACACAATTATCACAGTATAACACCAAGTCAATTAAACACCAGAGATATCAATCTGTCCAGTTAGGAAGCATAAGCGATTGTGTATCAATGTCACCTGTTTTTGTGCCAATGAAAGTGAAAACAGGTGCACTGGAGAGGCAACAACAAGACAACCCCAAAAAAGGATGGGTTTTGCAGATGGTGGCCACATTTGCTTTCTCCTCAGTTTAACATTTTGCAGGCGGTACCTGCAGCCCATTCAGGTTGCACAGGTAGTCCAGCTCCAGGATGGCACATCCATATGTGCCGTCGCAAGGTTTGCTGAGTCTACAGTCTCATGAGCATGGAGGAGATACCAGGAGATGAGCCGTTACACTAGGAGACCTGGGCAGGGCGGTAGAAGGGCATCAACCCAGCAGCAGGACTGGTATCTGCTCAGATGGGGGCACAGATGGCTCAGTGGCTAGGGAGTCAGACTTGTAATCAGAAGGTTGCCAGTTCGATTCCCGACTGAGCCAAATGTTGTTGTGTCCTTGAGCAAGACACTTTACCCTAATTGCTCCCAGGTCGTTGCTGTAAATAAGAAATTGTTCTTAGTCAACTTACCTGGTTAAATAAAGGTTAAATTAAAAAATTAAAATTAATTTTGTGCGAGAAGAAACAGGATGAACACTGCTAAAGCCCTACAAAATGACTTTCAGTGGGCTTCTGGTGTGTTTCAGACCAATCTGACTCCATGAGGGTGGCATGAGGATCTGACATACTCTAGTGAGACCTGTGCTCACAGCCCAGCAATATGCAGCTCGATTGGAATTTGCCTGAGAACACCAGAATTGGCAGGTCCACCATTGGCGCCCTGTTCTCTTCACAGATGAGAGCAGGTTCCCGCTGAGCACACATGACTGACATGTAATCTGTCTGGAGATGCCGTGTTGAACACTATGCTGCCGCAACATAATTTAGCATGACCGGTTTAGTGGTGGGTCAGTGATGGTCTGGGGAGGCTTACCCTTAGAGGGTCACACAGACCTCCACATGCTAGGCAATGGTACCCTGATTGCTGTTACGTACCGGAATTAAATCCTCAGACACATCATCAGACCTTGCGTTGGTGCAGTGGGCCCTGGGTTCCTCCTGGTGCAAGACATTGCCCGGCCTCATGTGGCCAGAGTCTGTAGGAATTCCTGGATGACAAAGGCATTTATGCCATTAACTGGCCATCCCGTTCCCCAGACCTGAATCCAGTTGAGAACCTCTGGGACGTTATTTATCGGTGCATCCGATGACGCAAAGTGGTGCCACAGACTGACCAGGTCTGGGTGGAGATCCCCTAGGACTCCAGCTGCCGTCTCATGAAGAGCATGCCCTGACGTTGTCGGAAGGGAATACAAGCACGTGGGAGTCACGCACACTACTATGAGTCACAATATGAGAGCCTGTAATTTCAATTGTTTACTTGATTTTCGGTGTGTGTTTGAACCCTCAATCGGTTGGTGATTTTGGTTTCCATTGACCATTGTTACATAATTTTGTTATCAAACAAATTACAATGGACATTAATGATTTTGATCTTTACTATGTTTTGTTTATCAAGACCCGATTTGCGATTTGAGTGTTCCCTTAATGTTTTTGAGCAGTCTATTTAAAACAGACAATACAATACAAAACCATACACATTTTTACTTGGATGATCGCACATGATGTAAATGGTTTGCTTTAAATTGTCACCAGGTGGCAGGTTGCCTATGGCCATGCAGCTGCGTTCCACAAACAATATGAAATGTGAAGGGATGTGTCTTTCCTTGATTACGAACTAATTCAGAATTTCAAAATGGCAACTTATTTGTCAGATTTTTTTTAACACATAAAACCATAATAATATAAAAAATCTCATTAATGGCCAAGGACCAAAATACAGTACAAAGTATTTTAACTTTTTATCAACATTAACTGTCCTGATACAGTTGGACAAATTGCTCTGCTTTTTGTGCTACTTTAATTTCTCTCACCTAGCCTGGGTGCAGACTTACCTTTGACCATGTAGTCCTCTGTTCTCTAGTATTTTCATTGGCAAACCTACTGTTTGTCAACCCATTTAGCATGACAATGAGTGACACCTGTCGGCCTTCCAGGGTGCCAAAGATATGAATAGGCTGGAGGGATATATTGTCTAGGTTACTCTGAAATCCTAGTCACTTAAACTATATTCTAACCAGAAGTTGTTTGCTTCATCCCGCTACTTTAAAACCTGCTTGTTTTTTAGTGAAATCTAACTGCAGTGCCGATGGCTATGTTATTTTTGGATGTAGCAAGCTCTTACAAGATTTCACACTGTCATGTTGTGGTAGTTTGCCATGCTAGGCATCAGTGTTAAGCCATGTCTTAAATGTTGATGCATTGAAAGCACTAAGGAAAGGAACAAAGGAAAGGGGGGGGGCTGTGGCATGTGTCTTTCTGTTGTTTGTGTTATTCTTTGTGTGTTCATGCATCCACACAGAGTAGACTCACACTGTCCCCCCTCATTATTAACCCGAGGCACACCTGTCTTTTACTGCCTTGAATGTTGTATGCTCACTTTCCTAAAAAAACTAAATGATTAACCTGGCTCTTGATTAATTAATGGCTTGGGTCTTGTAGGTTGACACTTGTATTGATAAAACTGCTAACCTTTTTGACTATGCTGCTTCATCATGATCTCATTCAGTCAAGAGTTGACCTTCCCTGAGAATGCATGGACTCAGTGCCACAATAATTTATTACCCACCTTCTCTACTCTGGCCAATATGATCACATGTTAGTCGCTAGTTATTCCGCCGTTCTCAGTCTCCTAGATGTCTCCAATGTTTTTAACTCTGTGAACCTTTGCATCCTACTTTCCACCCTATCGAATCTCACCGTCTCAGGCTCAGCACACTTTTGGATTGCACTCTACTTGGCAGGCCTCTGTTACTTGTTGACATAGAGATGATCGTCAAACTTTTTGATTGGTTCCCATCACTAAAACGCTATTGTCATTTGCAAGGACGCACGCTTCTAGGAAATGCTTCCTACCTTGTAGCCATCCTTCCTCTGAATCCTCTCTGTCCTAGCAAGCAATTTTTTATTTTCAGATCATATTGTTATAGGATATGTGTTTTGTGTTGTTTTAGAATGTCAAGAGTTGCTAGTGACTTTCACAATCCTTATCATGTTTGTACCATTAGAAGTTCAATTTACTCACAATGTAATGATGCAATCTGGGACTTTTGCAATTTGCAAGATATATTTTTTAAGTTTTGGGCTGAATGTATAACGTGTTGTTTATTAGTCCATAATATGTAAGTAGATTCACTAACTATAAAACTCAGTTATCCATTTAAATTAGTATTTCATATTGAGTTGCACAAACTGGCACATATACATGATATAATGTACTACACAATTTTAGGGAATCCGCTTTGGCTCAACAGCTGTATTTTTAAAACCAGTGGCTATAAATTGTGGAATGCCTCTTTATCTCCAATTACCCTATTTTTTTCTAACATGTTATAATGTTCCATTTGTCTTAGGTTACCATGACATAAATCTCTGTGGTGTCAATAACTATACTGATTGTAGTTGCACATATCACAGACTTCCTTTCACTTCCAACCATCCATTATAAAGACTTCTGGTTTCAGCACCAAGGACAGTGGCACACAGTGGAGGATTGTCATTTGCCACAATGTCGATACAAAGAATACAGGACCGCTGTAGGACCCAAAGACTTTCAGGGTCAGATTGAAATATATGAACCTGAGTCAGAACATTTTATCACTGGAAAAAATGAGGAAATTGAGTTCTGTGTTCTTGGTCAATAAATACATCTCCATCAATAATGAAACAATATCCATTAAGACACATCTTCGTGCTTCTGTGCTTCGTCCTCAGGTATGTGTTCTAAATGGCATCGTCATTGTATTTAGTGCACTACCTTTGACTACAGGGAAAAGGTAGATAAAGGGAATAGGGTGCCATTTTGGACATTAACCCTAAAGGTCAACTTACCAATTATTTGTCCAAGATGGTGAGATGGACCCCGCGTTAAAGACTGGCCAAATTCACGTAGGCCAATGGCATTTGAGCCTTCTACTGACAAACAGCCGAAGTGACCTTTACACGTTTCCTCAGAAATCATTTTCTGAACAGCTGGGTTGTCATCATGAACATGTTTTGAAGTGTGACAGGGTATGCTTGGAATAATTAAAGTCAGGAAAATATGCCTAGTTAAACTTGTTACAAGCCTGGGAGAGTAAATGTGTAGCATGGTTGGTTAGCACCATGTGCTGCTGGTGGAGAACTGTGAAGACGTCTGGAGAAGACAGAGGGAGGGACCGAAAGTTGTTGCGGATATCAGGAGGAGCTCACACACTAGTCTTTTCTCAATTAGTAACAACTTCTCTGTCCTCTGTGGTTGGTTGGGGTTCAGCAGGGTCATATTCTCCTCGGTAGCCAACAATCATTAGGTATACTTGTGTGTAACCTACAAAGGAAGAAAACAAAAGCATTACACTAATTATAGTTTTATTTAAGGTCTCCTACAACAAAATTAGTTGTTAATCACTTCACAGGTTGACATTTGTAAATGTAATTTGCCATTGTAAACTTACTTGGTCCGTGTGGAGAAAGACAACCAACCTCCTTTGTGTGTCTCATTAACTTTGAATCTTTTGAAAACGGAGGCACAAGCGTATGTTTCGGGGAGGGTGGAGGAAATGGGTTGGAGGAGAGATGGAGTAGGTTGTGGAAAATTTTTATTGTGGAAAATTTAGTTGTGGAAGAAAATCCCGACCTGAGGTATCCTCTCTCCTTTCCTCCCGGGCTCCATCTCTCTCTCCCCCTCTTTTCTTTTACTTCAGTCCACAGGGAAACGTTTCCAACCTATTTAATTCCATTTTGCTACGTTAAGTTGCATTCAAAACCACATTTTGGGTTATTTGTACTGTTGTCTAATACTGGTGTGTACAAGTATGATGAGAATACAGATGGTGATCATTGCATTGACGAAGCATTCAGGATTGGGTATAGACCTTAGGAAGAACAGCCATGGACAGAAATGCCACCACCGAACAAAACTTCATCAACATTGGAGCTAATTTCCAGTTTTGTCACCCAATCAGGCTTTTGCTCTGCATTCAGGAACATAGCTGACTGCCACATTTTACTAGTTATTGACCTCACTCTGTCTGAATCGTGATCAAAATATTAAATTGTCTAAAAATGTTCTGGGGCTGGAGAAATAATTCTGCACTCTTAGTAGCTCTACAAATGGAGAGTTGGTCAAGCCTCTATACCAGGGGTATTCAACTCTAACCCTACGGGGTCCGGAGCCTGCTGGTTTTCTGTTCTACCTCAACTTAATTGGACTCACCTGGTGTCCCAGGTCTAAATAAATCTCAGATTAGAGGGTTGCAATGAAAAAGTGGAGTGGATCTGGCTTCGAGGTCCAGAGTTGAATACCCCTGCTCTATACCTTTAAAATTAAGACTCATTCATAGAGATAAGTAGAGGATATAGCTGAGTTGAAGTCATATTATTCCAGCGTGGACACTTCTATGGATGGCATCTGTTATTGTACAGGTATAGTGAAAACTGAGACCTCCATATTGCTAAAGGGATTACTTTCAGACCATCCATTCAGTCATTGGCTGATCCCTCCTGTTGACCCGGTCAGACAATGAATTTTACAGAAATGTACTACGTACTTCAACATGAAGATGGCATCAGTGTCTCTTTCCATGCTAAAACAGACACCATAATGTCACAGGTCAGCAAATAAGTCTGGGTTTCTTAATACCGAAAGAGACGCCAATAATGCTTCGTGCCTCTCCTACATATTGATTAACCACTGCTTCATAGAATAGGCTGCATGGCGAAGCAGGCGGTTCCCATGGCAACAGGTAGCTACGGCGTGTGCCGGGCAACAGGAGGAGAGTCAGGAAGCAGAGCACTGTGGGCGCTATTAATAGCCCCTTATCGGTTTCGAGCCGAGCAGGGTCGTAATGTCGTGGGCCCTGTCAGATGAAACTGGGCGAACACACTATGTTCTGGTGGACATTGTAAATATCACACAGTCATTTTTGTGTGTTCAGATGCTGTAGCAGCATACAGCCACAATGACCCACAGCTATAGGCTCCAAGATGCCCTACCTAGTGGTAGCATTTGTGATCTATGTTGTATGTTAGTATGTTAGTATGTATGTTATCTACAGAGATGAGTGGTGTTGTGGATATGTTGCTGAGACTCTCAGATTGACTGATATTGTGTAACAAGACACTACTAGAATGAGGCTGTCCCTCTGATGGGCCCTTGAGTGTGATTTGGTCCCACAATTCTGGGTTGAAGTGTTTTGGTTGTTTTGCTGACACTCCCACTTGATTTACAGATGCAGGAGAGCCAGGGCAATACGGTTCATACCGAACTCGGAACCTGTAACATTGCGCTGTGATTGGGTAAACCTGAGCACAAGTCAAAGCTGAGCACCTATCCAAACTTCAGCTGTGCTGTATGTCCTGCTGTGAGCTTCACCTCAGGAAAACCTTACCCTGTTTTTAACTTGAACCTTCCTCACAATGACCCTCCTTCTCTCCTTAGGTATTGCGTCTATGACAGTTCCAGTGTACATAGCCGAGGCATCCCCTCCCCATCTTAGAGGCCAGCTGGTGACAGTAAATACACTGTTAATCACAGGAGGCCAGTTGGCTGCCAGCATCGTAGATGGAGCCTTCAGCTACCTACGCCACGATGGATGGAGGTGAGACACAAATGCCTGGAACAACACATAGGCAGTCACTCAGTAACCCAGTTATTCCAACGCTGAGTTTTGACACGGCACTACTTTCAATTCAGAATTTGCAGACCTCATCCTATTTGTTTTTGTTAGTGTTCACTTCTTCGTATTCAGGGCTGTCAGCACCGCAAGTTTGCAGTGGAATACATCAGGTGTCAAGATAACTGTTGATTTCCGAGACTGAATGTAATAGAAAAATGTCACCATTTTAAACCTAGTTTTCAGCAGTTCTGTGTTACTGAGCTGAGAAAAATTTGCATCTTTAAAGGCACTGCAATTCTTCATGTCACCATGTTGTGCTGAATGTAACATTCTAAAATCAAGCCACATGACACAACATTTTTACGCATGTAGGATTCTCCCTACTTTTATTTTGATTATTGTTAGTTCTAAAGGATGATGTTATTTAGACATATAAAGCTCCAGTACCTTTATAACTGGATTAGGTAGTTTATGTTTTATACATTTCTCATAAAGGTTAGAACAACATCAGGATGAGAAATGAACTTGCGTAAGTCTGTTTCCATATTTTGTACTTTGACAACCTGGAATGAAATAGGATTGTATTTGGAGTTTTACCTTTAGTTGTACACAACATACCAAACACTTTAAAGGTGAAAAATACTTTTTATTGTGAAACATATAAACAGATAAATAAGTGTTTACTCCCTTGTTATGAAACACCTAAACAGGCTCTGCTACAACCAACTGCCCTCAGAACTCTATAATAATAATAATAATAATAATAATAATAATAATAATAATAATGCATAAAACTTACAGCATATAGTGCTTTTCTTCCAAGGAACTCAAAGTGCTTTACACAGTGAGGGGGAAAGCCCACCTCATCCACCACCAATGTGTAGCACCCACTTGGGTGATGCACGGGAGCCATTTTGTGCCAGAATGCTTACCACACATCGGTTATTAGGTGGTGAGATGAGTAGTTATATATGCCAATTAGGAAGGAGGGGGATTATTCGGTGGCCATGATTGAAGTGAGAGACCTGGTTGGGAATTTGGCCATGACAACGGGGTTAACACCCCTACTCTTACAATAAGTGCCGTGGGATTTTTGATGACCACAGAGAGTCAGGACACCACGTCCCATCCGAAAGATGGCCTTCTATGCAGGGGAGATGTCCCCATCACTACCCTGGGGCATTGGGAAAGATCTTTAGACCAGAGGGAAGAGTGCCCCCTACTGTCCCTCCAACACAACTTCAGCACTAGTCTCCCATCCAGGGACTATCCCGGCCCGACCCTGCTTAGCTTTAGAAGCAAACAAGCAGTGCAATACAGGGTTTTATGCTGCTGGCTAATAATGTAAATGGATTCCACTTGTATGCAACTAAAATGTTTCCAAACTTAATACACCTGTTTGTGGAAGGTCCCAGTGTTTGTTAGAGAGCATATGTAAACAAACAGCATCATGTAGGCCAAGGAGCTATCCAAACAAGTTTGGGATGAAGTTCTGCAGAAGCACCGATCAGGTTTGGGTTATAAAAAACTGGTAAATCCACAAACAGAAAATGTAAAGAATATGACACAACTCTTCCTAAAGAAACCAGTCCACCAAAACTCAGTGTTCAGGTAAGAAAGGGATTGATCTTATTGGCCTTAGCACATAATGCTATGTGTGGCATAAAGCAAACACTGCTCATCACACCGAGAACACCATCCCCATGGTGAAGCATGGTGATGGCAGCATCATGTTGTGGGGATGCTTTTCATCGGCAGGGACTGGGAAACTGGTCAGAGTTTCAATTTGCAAGACACCTGAGCCTGGGGTGGAGGTCCACATTCCAGCAGGATAATGACCCTAGTACAGTAGAGTAGTTTAAAACCAAGAACCTAGAATGTCTTAGAAAGGCCCAGTCAAAGCCCAGACCACAATCTGATAGAGAATCTCTGGAAAGACTTGAAAATTGCTGATCAACAATGGTCCCCATCCAACATGACAGAGCTTGAGCTATTTTGTCAGGAAGAATGGTCTGAAATGGAAGGATCCAGATGTGCAAAGCTGGAGTAGGAGACTCAGCTGTTACTGCAGACAAAACTAATTCTACCAACTGTTGACTCAGGGGGTAAATACTTATTTAACCAACAAATGTCTCTTTTTTTGTGTCACAGTAAAAATTATTTTCCACCTTCAGTGTTCAGTAATGTTGTGTAAAACATACCAAAAATATGGTAAAAATTCCTACAGTATATAGACCTATTTCATTTCAGGTCACACTACAAAATGTGGAAACGTACAATGGGGGTGAATACTTATATAAGGTTCTATATATCAACAGCACAGTTCTTTTATTTGTCCTGCTTGCTTCCCTGCAAATGTTGTGGTGCCTAATTCCCAATTACAGCATTGCCTTGTTACACCTTCCTTCAAGCCTATCTTGCCAAGCCGGTCTGATTTTATTGAACAGCTATCTTAACAAGGGAGCCTTTAGCGCCCTTCATGAACACAGTTGAGTTGCTAGTGCATGAAGTGACAAGACAGCTCTGTCCAACTTTCACCCATCTATCTTGTGGCAGTGCTCTACCAATTTGCATTGCCCTACATGCATTGCCCGTGCATCCTTGGTGTGCTGCGATCAGAAGGCAAATCTTTGGCCAACGTGGCGCTGTTCCACAGACGCCATATTGTCATCCAGCCTCCATCTGATGGGACATTTATTCAGAACACAGCAGTGATATGTTAAAAGTTACATAATTTCTTTCCAGACATCTGTGCCCTTTCTGCTCTTTCTCTCTGTCCTTTCTGCTCTTTCTCTCCATCTCCACTTACATGCCTGTCTCCCTAGCCCATGTTTCTAAAGGTTGTGTCTTAAAAAAAAGAACAAAAAGAACAACTCTAATTACTTAATGTACTTCTCTATATGTTTGAATTTCAAAATGTAAAAATCACACAGTAAAAACGGCTGTGTTAACTCAACACCCTAAGAGTTAAATTAACACTCTCAGTGTTTATATAGGTCCAAATTGACACTGAAGAGTGTTAATTTAACACTTAGGGTGTTGATTTAACACAGCCGTTTTTACTGTGCATTTTCTTTTCAGGAATTGTGTGAGCCCACCGCAACAACAATATGATGTAGGCATTTTCAAAAGATGAATGCAAATGCTGTTTGAACATTTTATATTGTTTTTTGAAGGGTTTTATTGCTTGATTAAGAGAACAGCGTTGAAGGCTGGAGGTGAAGGGTATTGAACTCCAGTCTAAGCCGGGAGCCACGTATCTGGCACGGCTCAATATTAAAAATAATGTTTTTTCATGTGGCAGTTATTTAAAAAATACGTTGTCTGGGTTCTTATCCTCATCACAGCATTCCGATGAAAGTGAGTTTCTGCTGAGAGGTTGGTCAGTTTGGGAGGGGAAAAAAAAGATTCCCCACTAACTGTGATGATGGGTGAGTAAGGAGCCAAACGCTGTTGATCTGAAATTCCTTATCTTTGTTTGTGGACGTGCAGAGCCGAAAAACAAAAACGATCAAGCCAACAAGACTAACACTGTAAGACGTAGGCACCAGTGCCCAATATAACAGCCTGTACAAAACAGGTAACAATAAGGAGGAAGCAGCACAAAGGCACATGTACTCATTGACTCTCCTCAATATAAATATATATATATATATATATATATATATATATATATATATATATATATATATATATATATATATATATATATATATGATTGGTAGTGTACATACAACACGGTCATGGTCAGTGCAACAATTACCCACACCCTAACCCTAACCAACATATAAATATCCTGTGCTAATTACCAGTGCTGCACCTGTGCCTGGTAATCATTTCAACACTGGCCTGAGGAGAGAAACATAGAAAACAGGGTCATACAAACCGTGGACCCAATTTCCGGCAAGGCGGATGGAGAGGCAGGTTCAGGGTCGAAGAGCCAGACCCGATCACCCGGTTGGTACACAGGTGTGTCCCCGCAGTGGCCATCCATTTAGACCTTCTGGCGGTGCACAATGCGCTGGAAACAAGTGAGCAGCATTCCACGTGTCCTCCGCGTGCTAGAACCAATCATCCACCGCAGGAGCCTCGGTCTGGTTTGGATGCCAAGGAGACAGGGCTGGCCGGGAACTTAACACGCTCCACCTGCCCATTGTCCTCAGAAGACCATGACCCCCAACCTCTCCATAAAGGCTTTCCATAACCGAGATGTGAATTTGGGCCCACGGTCCGACACTATATCCTCCGGGGATGCCGTAATCCCGAAAACATTGTGGAATAGGGCTTCTGCGGTTTGCAGAGCCATAGGAATACCGGAGAAAGGTAGGAGATGGAAAACCTTGGAGAACAGGTCTTCAACGACCAAGATTGCAGTGATGCCCTCAGAAGGAGGCCGATCCGTCATGAAATCAATGGAGAAATGTGACCATTGCTATTGTGGAATCGGAAGAGGCATTCATTTCCCTGTAGGAAGGTATCTCTAAAAGTTACTCTGGATGCACAACGAGCAGGAGGAAACGTAAACCCTCATGTCCTTAACTAAAAATGGCCACCAGTACCTGCCAGCCAGACAGTTGATTGTGCAGCCGATGCCAGGATGACCAGAGGAGGGTGTGGCGTTCCCCCAGCAGAGGAGCCTTCAGTGAGGGGAAGGCTAGGTTTGCCTCTGCATTCCAACGCAGCCTGGTCGGGCCCCTCTCAGTAGTGATGTGATTGGAGCTGCGACTTCTCCCAAACCAAGAATTAACTTCCTGTAATAATTGGCAAAACCTAGGAACCTCTGTACTTCTTTCACCATAGTTGGAGTCGGTCAATTATGGATGACTGTAATGTGATCCACCTCCATCTCCACCCCCGGTCGAGGAGATGCAGTATCCAAGAAACGAGACTATGTGCTGGAAGAAAACACACTTCTCAGCTTTGACGTATAAGCCATGCTCTAGCAGCCTTCCAAGCACTCGGTGGACCAAAGACACATGCTGCGTGGCTGTATACTCCAAGATAACGTCAATGTACACTTCCACATCATGACCAATCATGTCCCAGAAGATCTCCTTCATGAATGCTTGGAATACTTATGGAGCATTCATTAGACCATATGGCATGACCAGGTATTAGTAGTGGCCAGTTGTAGTGCTAAATGCTGTCTTATGCTTGTCACCCTCTCAGATGCGCACAAGATTGTAGGCACTTCTAGATCCAGTTTTGTAAAGAAGAGCACTCCATGCATAGATTCTACTACACCGCGTTCACAAATTATATTTTACACCAATTTTTCTAAATAGTCTAAGCAAATGACAGTCAGTATAATTTTCAGGTCACCAACCGTTAGCATATAGTTCAAATTTCATTGAACAAACCACCCAATGAAACAGTATTCTTTAAAAAATAAAAACTCAAAATGCACTGTTCCAAATTATTATGCACAACAGTTTCAAAACATTTTATTTGTTTTAAAGAACTGAAAATTGTAATTTTTTAGAATTTCCAGAATTAGGAGGTCATTTTAGGTTCTCAATAGGGTTGAGGTCAAGGGAGGATGGGGCCACACCATGAGCCAATGACACAGAGGTATTCTTTGCAGCATGAGATGGTGCATTGTCATGCATGAAGATGATTTTGCTACAGAAGGCACGGTTCTTCTTTTGTACCATGGAAGAAAGTGGTCAGTCAGAAACTCTATATACTTTTCCGAGGTAATTTTCACACCTTCAGGGACCCTAAAGGGGCCTACCAGCTCTCTCTCCATAATTCCGGCCCAAAACATGACTCATGACGTCGCAGCCTTATTGGGACATGGTGGCCATCCACCAACCATCCACTACTCCATCCATCTGGACCATCCAGGGTTGCACGGCACTCATCAGTAAACAAGATTGTTTGAAAATTAGTCTTCATGTATTTCTGGGCCAACTGCAACCGTTTCTGCTTGTAAGCACTGGTTAGGGGTGGCCGAATAGTAGGTTTATGCACAACTGCAAGGCTCTGGATGATCCTACATCTTGAGGTTCGCAGGACTCCAGAGGCACCAGCAGCTTCAAATAACTGGTTGCTGCTTTGTAATGGCATTTTAGCACCTGCTCTCTTAATCCGATGAATTTGTCTGGCAGTAACCTTCCTCAATATGCCTTTATCTGCACAAACCCACCTGTGCTCTGAATCAGCCTCAAATCTCTTCAGAGTATGATGATCAAGCTTAAGTTTTCGTGAAATATCGAATGTTTTCATACATTGTCCAAGGCATTGCACTATTTGACGCTTTTCCGCAGCAGAGAGATCTTTTTTTCCATATTGCTTGAAACCTGTGGCCTGCTTAACAATGTGGAACATCCTTCTGAAGTCATTTTCATATAATTGGGCTCACCTGGCAAATTAATTATCACAGATGTCTGAGATTGATTTCAGTGATCCAAAGAGCCCGGAGACACAATACCATCTATGAGTTTGATTGAAAATCAAAATATTTAATGTTTATGACACTTAATTCCAATTTGCATAACAATTTGGAACGTGGCGTACTGAGGGAATGAGGGGAAGTGGATTGAATTTACAGTGCCTGATCTGCACACAGGGGGTTGCTGGACAGCGACGTCGCAAGGGAGATCATCTGATGTATCTATCCCAAATACAAGGCAGCGCTATGCCAATTTGTGCTACCTCATGCTGGAGGCCCGTGCAATGCGCTTTTTCATAATTCTTTATGCAACATTGTCATCTAAGTTACTTCAACTAGGTTTAACAGAACCTCAGACATTTTAAGATTTAAAAGAATATTAGATATTAGTAGCTATGAATCAGGGCAGTTTTCATAAACTTGCCAGAGCTATAGTCAGGCGCCCAAGAGAGTTGTTAGATTAGGTTGTTATTGTCTGTCCTTAGTCAGCCAACATCCTGCTGGGAATGATTTGATCTCGGTCCTGAGAAATGATGAGAGGTGAGAGAGTAACAGACATTACATAATGACCCAATAAACCCTGCATATCTGATTACAAGCATTTCCCCGCCGACAACGCCCTCCAGCATCTCTCTGTCTCGTTCTTTGTTTTATGTGATATTGTATCCTGTTGACTTGTAATTGCAATTTTATGAATTATCTTTTGTGACACAAACGCCCACCACCCGCTCTGCAACATCACAATTGCACCAGAGCCCCCCCCCCCCAGGAAAAAGGCTGTAATGTTCTAGAACCCTGTCAGGGCCAGCCTCCCAGCTGCTTTCTAGGGGAATTCTAAAGAGGTTCCAGGAGAAGAGGTCAGGGCCGGAACATCTCAAGAAGAAGGACATGCACTTCAATTAGGGAAGTGCGTCAAGATGCAAAAACAGGCTACTTGGATCTCCATGCTGCATGGTCCCAGGGATGCCAGGGCCAAGAAGGACGATAGAAGGACTAGAGAAGAAGGGTGGAGAAGCCGTCGAACCACGACTGCTAGCACCCATTCATGCTAACCCTTTCTTATAAACTGCTTATATGACAGCAGAATGCATGGTTATATCGATCATATTTATGTTGTTTATATAAGAGTGAAAATCCTGATATATTTAAACAGCTGTCATTCCTATTAGGAGAGAAAATAGCACTACGAGTAGTACATTAAGAAACAACAATAACAAAAACGCATGTAAGCAAAGCAACACATCACATAGTACACACACTAAATAAAATAAATTATGTCCAAAACAGAAGTGTAATAATGATCCAACAGTCATAATTTAAATGAGAGGTGATACCTCTACTGTTTACAACTTACAACGTAATACACAGAGATAACAGTACACGTTTCTTCTAAAAGCTTGTGGCAAGCTGTGACATAATGTGCTGCCAAATGCACAAGATCTCACTTTTACCCCAAAAGTATTCTGTTTTCTTCTCTGTCTCCTCTATTTCTTTTTCACACTTTCTGTCCATTCTGCAGCTCATGGAGTTGCTCTTCACTGGCTCTCTGAGGATGAAACAGCTAATTTATCTCCACAGCTCCTGCACCCCCATTGTCCTCCCCCCCTTTCTTCTGGTACATTCCTGTGTCTGTTCATGGCTCCTGCTGTGCTGAACTTCCCCACTCTGCAGGGAACTGACCAGTCATCCTCGCTGTGCTCAGGTTCATGCAGGTTCCCCTTTTACCAGTCTTTATCACCGACCAAATAACAACGTACCTACTCCGCCCAATCCGGCTCTCCCATTATTCATTCATCTCATTTTCTCCAGGTGTATTGTTGTGCTGCAGTTCTTCTGTGCTCGGACAAAATGAATGTCCCCTTCCCCTCCCTCTCACCGTCCTCTCCTCTCCCTAAGGTACATGTTGGGCCTGTCCGTGATTCCCGCACTGCTTCAGTTCGTGGGCTTCCTCTTTCTCCCCGAGAGTCCCCGCTGGCTCATCCAGAAAGGCCTTACCCAGAAGGCCAGGCGTGTGCTTAGCCAGATCCGAGGCAACCAGAACATCGACGAGGAGTACGACAGCATAAAGAACAGCATCGAGGAGGAGGAGAAAGACTGCGGAGGAGGTGGGAAGGAGGCTAGTGAACAAACTAATTAATGCACTAATTTCTGTAACTTTCTCAAATGGTCCCTTTGTTCCAGTAATCCTGGTTAGTGCTCTCTCTCTCTCTTTCTCCTCTCTCTCTGTTTCTCTCATTCGCTCACTCTTCTCTTTCTCCTGCTTTCAGCTAGCCCTTTCTGCTGTCTGCACTCTGTAATATCCAGGACATTTAAATGCAGGAAATGATTAAAAGGAGGTTACTTGTTGGGTTACAGGAGAGCCAGTTTGTTGACAGGAAAAGCCAGAGAAATGTGACTTAGCCTGGCGCTGATTAGGCCTGTCGCAATTACAACACATTGGCCTAAACGCGATGAGAGAGAGTCATTTTTTGTATTGTATTAAATAATAATTAGATCATTCGCTTACAAATGTTACATAGAAGCATAAAATATATTTTGTTTAACATATTAACTTTATAAAACAATTCAAGCATATTGTAGCCTACATTTCTTCACCTACTTTTTCTTATTACCTTATGTAAGCCTACCTACACAAACATTGTAACTTAAACAAACTATTTAAAATAAGTAAGTGCAGCGCAATGACAGGTAACTTCAAAATGTGCATGCAAACTATTTATAGTTATTGACATTGCGACTACATTGTCATCAGCAGTCTTTAAAATTAGAAACATGGGTTTAGGGAGAAACACAATGGCCCCAATGTGTGCACATTTAGTTTTAGTGGATTTCATTCACGTCTTTTGTGGCTATTATGGAGGCTTTTGTCACATAGCTATAAGAAATAGCCACAATAGCCATAAACCGGAACAGTGGCTATCTAGCTGCACCTAATTCGGCCTTCAAAATAAGAGCCATTTATTTAAAGTACATAAATTGAAAGAAAGTGGAAACATATATTTAAAAAGATAAGAATGTTTAAAATATTTTTTAAATTTTCATTACTGGAGTGGTTTTACTTTGGAAGAAAGTCCAAAACTATATACACTATGGTGGCTTGAGTCTTTTGTGGCTGGCTTAATATACCTTAAGTGCTTTCATCCTAGTGTCTAAATATAAGTAATGTTACCAGTACTTTGCATTATTTAGCCTTGCCAGAAATACAGCTGTTCAATACAAAATGACTCAGCCTGTGAGGAGGAGGATTGGCTGTGCATGTAAATAAGAATAGTGGCATAAACAAACAGACAATTAAATTGTTAATCACAATTATTTGTGTGACAATTAATCGTCAGCAAAATGTCATGATCGTGGGTGCCCTAGCACTGATCAACATCCCCAGACACCAAGCTGCGTTACTAAAACGGTCCTTCACACACACACACACACACACACACACACACACACACACACACACACACACACACACACACACACACACACACACACACACACACCCACACACA
>JACXGM010006902.1:0-31860 GCA_016801145.1 Umbra pygmaea | reverse complement strand
ATATTCCTATCTTATATCCTGGGAGTCTGTTCGTTACAGAATACCTCGCCCACTTAACATGGAGCCAACGGAGTTACGTCACCTGCTGCAGCAACAGGAGGATCGTATCGGGGAAATGTGCCAGCTCCTGGAACAGACCCGACTGACACCACCGGCTCCAAGTCAGGTACCACCACTGACCACAACTAACCTTGCATTGTCTAATAAATACGACGGATTTATGACGGATTTAACCGTTCTCTGGCTCTGTTACCTGGTTTATCACCTAATCTTTGGATTGTCTGTTTTTCCAATAAATATTCCTATCTTATATCCTGGGAGTCTGTTCGTTACAATATTAGGAGCATTACTATTAGCAACATTAATATTAGGAGCATTACTATTAGCACCATTAAAATTAGCTACAATACTATTAGGATAATTAATATTAGCAACCTTACTATTAGCAATATTACGTTTAGCAACATTAATATTAGCAACATTAATATTAGGAGCATTACTATTAGCAACTTTAGTGTTAGGAAAATTAATATGAGCAACATTATAATAGCAACATTAATATAAGGAGCATTACTATTAGCAACATTAATATTAGCTACATTACTATTAGGATAATTCATATTAGCAATATTACTATTAGCAACAATATGTTTAGCAACATTAATATTAGCAGCCTTACTATTAGCAACATTAATATTAGCTACATTACTATTAGGATAATTAATATTAGCAACATCACATTTAGCAACATTACATTTAGCAACATTAATATTAGCAAAATTACTATTAGAAGCATTACGATTAGCAACATTAATATTAACTACATTACTTTTTTATGCTACGTTCAGGCCGAATGCTAATTGAGTGTGAAATTCACTTCTATCGCATCTAGTTGGACACTTGAACAATTTGAATCCACTCACATATCCAAAGCAAATAGGACGCACGAATAAAGCGAGCGAAATAGATGTGCGTTCAAGGCAGAATTGAGGTGTTCGAAGGGTAGAGAGGGATCTGTTCAGCGGCGGCGCCAGGCATTTTCCCCCAATGAGATATAAACGCATCCCCATACTCTTAAAACTATGAATAAGGGACAGCAAATTTTGTGTCAAAAGTTCAGCATTGTAAATTATCCAAAGTAAAAGGACAAGGCTGGGTTCATCCATTTTGGGAAGTTTTTAATTAAAACCTATGACCAGATAAAGGAGATCATAAATAACCATTGACCATAAGGAATACATTTGACTCTTGGTTTTCAATTAATTGATCACTGCTTAGGTGTGAGATCCCTTTACCTGGTCATTTTGGTGTTAATTGGTAATGCTGGGGAGAGGGCACATCCAGGTTTTTAAATGTAGACAAATGGTTTATTTTTCAAAAACATTTCCTGGGGGGCATACCCCTGGGCCCTGGACCCCCCTACGGAGAGCCCCCCCCCCCCACATAACCAATCCCAATTTAACAACATCCCAAGTTAACAAAATCCCAAGTTCACAACATTAGTATTAGCCACAATATTAGTAGCAGCATACCTGTTAGCAGCATAACTTTTAGCAGCATTAATATTAGCATACAGAATATTAGCAGCATACCTATTAGTAACATTAACAATAGCAGCATTATTATTAGCAGCAGTAATGTTAGTAACATTAATATTTGGCTGTACAGCATTTCTGTCAGTCCATACAACAGTACCAGTAGACCATACAACAGATTTAATTAACCCTACTACTTTCTCACTATTTGCTTATAAAGCATTATTAATAGCGCATGGAGCATTCCTATTAGCCCATAAGGCATTATTAGTTGCAATACCATTAGCACATACAGCATTACTCTTCCTGTTACAGCATTACTATTAGCCCATGTAACATTACTATTGTACTTTTAGCAGCCATTACATTATATTGGCACATACAGCATTATTATTTGCAGTGGTATTATCCTCTGAGTTATTACTTTTATCATCGTTACTATTAGCATTAATATTAGTTCATACTATTATTAGAATTACTATTAGCCCAGGCATATTTATTACTAGCATTAATAATACACTGCTTAAAAAAAAAAAGGGAACATACAATCATCACAGTATAACACGTCAACAAGTTGTCACAGTGGTGGTGGTTGGTGAGAGAGGGAGACTCGAAAGCAGGTAAATGTTACAAATGATGAAGCAGCTGAGTGTATAAAGTGAGTGCACAATATAATTACTTAATTAGCTTTCATGCTCTCTCAGTGGCACGGACACTGTGCTAACATACAATAAAGAGACTGTACACCGAACTTCCACTTCAACCATGTATAAAAACTCACTTGATTTAAGTTCCTGAACACTTCTCCATATAACAAAAAGGAACGCACACGAACGTGACTTCTTCACAATGAGCCACGACTCTCTCTGCTGTAGGTTGATTAAATACTAAACTCTAACCTAACTAAGAGGACACGGCTGTTCGTAATCATTAATCATTCACAAATATCAGGGCCGGCCCGAGACATAAGCGAAACCTGTTTGCCTGGCAACATTATATTGTGCCAACAACACAAACTCTGATTTGTCCCTTCAAAATAATAGCGCTCATTTTAATTCATTGCAATAACTATTGTTAACTCATTGTAAAGCTAGTGAATTGTAACCAAATGCAATTGTATTGTTTATAAATGAACAATAGGAATATGTGATAGTAAAAAAAGCATTTAACATATTTTTAATAACAACAGTGACAAATACATTGTCCACACAATTTCATTGAATTTATTGTCAGTATAACATGTGAAAACACAATTACATTTGAAAAACATTCACTAGAGTCTATTTAATCCAAAAATAGACTAATTTTAGCAACACATGAACATGGACCTACTACCCGTCTATGCATTGAATTACCAATGAGGCACTGAATAGGCACTGAATAGGAACAAAACATAGAAATCATAATAAACTATTATATTCAACTAAACATTTATTAAAGGAGTCCATGTCTCCTTCTATGTGTGCCAGCCCACCTTCCTGCTCCAGTTTACACCTGTTACGCTGAAACAGAGCAAGTTTTAAAATGTGCTTTTAGCCTCTTATCATGTTTGAAATGTCATTACAAGTCCATAGCCATATGCAGTGATTCCTTCAGATTGAACACAGCGCATATACCTGTGCACTGGCTGATTTATCACAACTAATTTGCATTTCTTTCACACCTACTGCAGTCAGATTTGCTGTGTTCACTCTGAAAGAATCACTGCACATGGGAATGCACTTGTAATGACATTTCGAACATGATAAAAGGCTAAAAGCATGTTTTAAAACTTGCCACGTTTCAGCATAACAGGTGTAAAGTGGAGCAGGAGGATTTGCCTGCATTTATGCAAAACTGAATCAATATTATCTGGGAGAAAAGTAAACTGAACAAAGCTCCTAACTTATCTATCAAGGTAGGGGATTGTATAATATCAAATCGAACCACTGTTAATAATCTTGGATGTGTTCTGGACAATGATTTGAGTGGTAAAAATTTTAGGTAAGGCTGATGCTAGGAAAAAATTACTTAAATGTGTTTGTTTTTTAGATAAGCAAAGTTTAAAAATACTTGCTTCATGTTTAGTGCTATATCATTAGGACTATGCAGGCATTTCTTGGATGTGTGGTTTGTTATGTCTATGGCTGGTTAAGTTACAGAGATCAAAAAATAAATTGATAAGGTTTGTTTTAGGTCTTAGTAGTGTTACACATGTTAATGCTTCTCATTTTAGACATCTTATGAGGTTACCTATAGAAAGCAGAGTCGTGCATTTTAAACCAAAGATGGTACACAAGATAATTAATAAAAGAGCTCCTTTATATTTTAATATGTATTTCTCTAGGGTAAGTGAGAAACATTATTATAATACTAGACAGAGTCTAATGGATATTGCATTAAGTTGTTTTAAAACAATGTACGGTAGAAGGTCTTTTGAATACTCAGGTGCCCTGAAACGGATTAGTTGCCTCTAGATGTTAAAAGTATGTCAGATATGGTTGGTTTTAGTATGAAAGTTGAAAGCAGGCTATTAGATATGTTGATTTAGTGATTTATTTGTAATAATGCTTTTGGGTGGCCGTTAATTGTGGTGTATTTTGGAAATGTGTGTTCTTATTATAGTGTTGTAAGTATAAGTATGCAGTGCCAATGTAATCGGTCTCTAGGAGTGAAGTTGTACTTTACATCAAGGACCACAATGGAAATAAATTTTATTTAAAATGGATTGTGATATCCTTGACTGAGTGTATTTTTCATTGCTATTTTGTTGAAAAAATCAAATCAAAATCAATTAATTTGGTCACACTTCATGACATTCTGGAGTATATGCATTGCCATTGTTAACACTGAGGCAGCAGACTTTGTAAAAATTAGCATTGTGCAAATGTAGAATCGGGCTTCTGAGTGAAATTAAGCTAATGATTTGTTTTGTGGAAATTACCCACTAGAGGCTTGGGATCATGACAGCATTGCAGCAATGCTGAAAATAAATTTGACATCATTACTTTGCAAATGTTTAAATCCAGTTTGTGTTACAATACTGATATACATACAATTTCATACTTTTCATTACTTTTTGTCTCAATATATAGCCCTTGATCCCACAATGTTTGAGATGCTTGAAATAAAGGCAGACTGCACTTATTGCAGCACGGCTGGTAATTAATAAGCAGGTAAACACATCAAAGGCTGTGTGTTAAATAGCTGGCAACAAAGAGGGATGAGGATGTCACACTGCCACAGCATAAATGGTGACCAGTGGGGAATGAAGCCCACTTCAGCCTGACACATAAAGTATGTCACATGGCTTTCTTTCAGATACATTGGAGAGGAGGGAGATGGCTGGCTGGCTGACACTGCAATGAACTGACACACTACTATGTCTCACAGTGTTTCTAGCTCTCTATACCACACACATATATACACACACAACCACATGCTAGTATTGCATGTGTATACGCTTACAATAAAACACCAGGCGTATGTCTAGGCACCACCCCGGGTGTAATTCTTAAGGTACTACAATTTGTGGTTTTTTGGTTGAGAGAAATCCCAACAAAGAAAATTGCCTCTGTATGACTGGATGTATCATTTTGATTCAAGCACCACCCACATTTAATGAAGCCACTTTACCAGTGTGTTATTATAGAGGAGATAAGTGGAAATGACAGGAGACAATTCTGGATCCGCACAGTTGAAACTCATAGCTACAGAGCAGAACAGAGGATGTGTTGACCACACTGAACTTTGTGGACAATGCCTAAACATAAAACAACCCAAGTTCTAACACTATGCATGTAAGATTGTTCATAAACCTGATCTATAAGCCACACTCCCTATTTGGGAAATAGCCAACATGTACAGTTCTATAGCCATGAACGTGAGTGCACAAACACACTCCAATCAATGCACAGATCAGCCTGGGCTGCATTCTTCAGGAGTGAGGGGCAGAGATTGGTGTTGTGGTGGATAGTGGGTGATTGAGAAGTTGGCGATGGGGGGGTTCTCTAGTTGAGGACCGGCTAGTGAGAACGGTGCCGATGCAGGATTTATAATTCATGGCCTAATAGGATTTGGGACTGTTTAGCAGGATTACTGCATGTTAAAAAAATACTATTTATTGCTGCCTGTCAGGGGGTCCTGGACAAAAAACACACTGGAACCTTGCTTTTTTAGGCAATTTCCAGGATTATCCCTCTACAGCAGAGGCGTCTGATCAGTAAAGTGTCTTTCTTACAGCCGGCTCTATTAGGATTAAATTGGCTGCTTCTTTCATAGGAGTATGATAATCCAAGCACATGAGCCCAGCGTGGGTTGAGGATGTGAAAAGAGTGATTGTAAGAACTGAATGTCTCTGTGTGTGTGCGCGCGCGCGTGTGTGTTTGTGCATTTGTGTATATTGTAGGTGTGTTTGTATACGTATGTGTGTGTGTGTAATAAGGAACAAGTAGGGCCACTATTTAGGGGAGTGAGTGTCTGCTTGAGTTGCCTGCAGTGGTTTCGTTCAGCCTGGCTTTGCTCTGTCTTTGGACTCAGTCAGAGGTAGATGTGGAGGGTCTCAGCATATAGAATTCTGCAAGAGTTATACTTAGAATACAAAGCAACATGCTAAACAATGCATGCAGAGCAAAACTAGGACAAAGATCCTTGAAGGTCTGTGACCAACTAAAGCATAAATTAGTCTAGCAATTCTCATCAGGTAACGCAGTGTTGAGGGAGTCATAATTATTCAAAAATGTGCTGGTTCATTTCCTGAATTCATTTCCTGGCTCATTTCCTGTCGTTGTGTGAATGAGCAAAATACTGTACGCTAAGTGGCCCTATTGGCTGTCAATGATCCCACAGAGCTGCATGACAGCAAATCAAATTATCTAATAAAATCGTTACAAGGCAAAAATTATTATTCATTTTTTTACTATTTGACACAATGGAAAGAAAAATAAAAAATAAAAATTTGAATGAAACCTTGCCCAAAACAGTGACCATAGACAGTGGAAAAAAACTGGCCCACTGTGACTGACAAAGAATGAAGGAAAGACTATATATTGAGTCTTTGAGCTTGGCCTTGTTATCAACAAAGGATCTCAACAGGGTCTCCAGAGAAGACAGGATGTGTGTTCACTGCCCACAAAATGGATTGGAAACAGAACTGTGTATATTTCATGCAAATGACACAAACACAAAACACAAATACCTCAAGAAGCAAGACTTGTGACCAAATGCTATTAAAATTGTATTTTGTTATTCATGGTCCCTTGACATATACTGCACTTTAAGTATAAGCACACTATTAGAACAATGTACACAGCTAATAATATGCAATTTCAAATGTCTTTATGCTTGGCTCAGGAGTTAGGGATTCAGACTTATAGTCATTGTGTTCTTGAGCAAGGCAATTCACCCTAAGTTGCTCCGGGGGGATGTCCCTGTACTTACTGTAAGTCTCTCTGGATAAGACTGTTAAATTACTTTAACAGTTCCCTGGTCCTCAGTGACCTGCTCCATGTTCTCAGGCACATCCCCAAGAGGCCCTAGGATGACATTTATTTAGTCCACATTAAATTTCAAATGTATGGCTGTGGGATCAATTTATCTTTTACACCTACCTATTTATCACACAACCTATCACGTCTTTTAAACATAATGTAACAATCCCGTCAGCCTCAGTGTCTGTTCCATGGCCTCCCTCTGTAAATTTCAAACATTGTATCCCATTTACTCATCAGGTATCCCTCTATTCATATCTATGCCCACACACCTGTCTCATATTGTTCATCATTAGTATCACCGGTTTCAGGTTGTCTCATTACACTTCCTATATATTCTCTGTCTTTCTCCAGGTGTGTGTGCGTCTTTGTGTGATTGTTGAGCTGCCAACTCTCACGCAATGCCCGTGAAACACATGCATTTGATTGTTTTCACATTGGCATGTGAGCGTGTGCATCCAATCAAATGTGTGTTTCATGGGCACTGCGTGAAAGTTAGTAGTATTAGGCATGTCACAATATGCAAAAAATCAATTAATCGCATGATAAAAAAAGAGCTAAATAATTTTTACGACCACAATATATTCCATTTGCATGCTTGTTTGTTTTCCTCGTCTCTCTCTCTCTCTCTCTCTCTCTCTCTCTCTCTCTCTCTCTCTCTCTCTCTCTCTCTCTCTCTCTCTCTCTCCCTCTCTCTCTACCAAAGAGACTTTGTTTTGGTTGTGTGTGGTTTTAATTTCCCTTTTATTGTTTCTGATTGTGTTTGGTTTTTATTCAAGTGCATTTTTTGTTAACAGAGACTGAGAGTCCATTTTATTTGTTTTTGGTTGTTGTATAAAATAACTGAAGGACACAGTAATATTTCAATAGTAAAATGAGGTTCATTGGATTAACAGAAAATGTGCAATATGCATCAAAACGAAATAAGACAGGTGCATAAATGTGTGCACCCTTGTCATTTTGTTGATTTGAATACCTGTACTACTTAGCAATGATTAATTGGAACACACAATTGGTTTGGTGAGCTCATTAAGCCTTGAACTTCATTGGCAGGTGCATCCAATCATGAGAAAAAATATTTAAGGTGGCCAATTGCAAGTTGGTGTTCTCTTTGACTCTCCTCTGAAGAGTGGCAACATGGGGGCCTCAAAACAACTGTCATATGACCTGAAAACAAAGAATGTTCAACATTTTGGTTTAGGGGAAGTCTACAACAAGCTATCATATAGATACTAAGCTGTCACTGTCCACTGTGAAGAACATAGTGAGGAAATGGCAAACCACAGGCATAGTACTTGTTAAGGCCAGAAGTGGCAGGCCAAATAAAATTTAGGAGAGACAAAGGCGAAGGATGGTGAGAACAGTCAAAAACAGCCCACAGACCACCTCCAAAGACCTACGACATCATCTTGCTGCAGATGGTGTCACTGTGCATCGTTCAACAATTCATTGCACTTTGCACAAGGAGAAGCTGAGTGATGCGGAAGAAGCCTTTTCGGCTAGGGGTTGATGAGTGTCACATTTGATTGAGTGTGAGAAACAAATCATGGTCCAAAAAGATAAGAGAAGAAGAGATAATCACCCTTCACAAACAAGGAACAGGATACAAGAGATAGCAAAGGCACTGAATATTCCTAGAGACCGTTGGAAGCATAGTTCGCAAGTTCAAAGTGAAGGGAATGGTGGTTACACTACCTGGACGGGGAAGAAAAAATAAGTTATCATCAGCTGCAACCAGATATCAGAGATGGCAAGATGTGACAACCCATTGAATGACTGCAAAAGACCTGCAGCAAGACAGTGTGGCAACAGGCCCTGAGGTTTCTGTGAGCAAAATAATAATAGAAATATACTACATGCAGAAGGTTTCCATGCCAGAACTTCAAGACTTACACCACTACTTACTCAAAAGCACAAGACAAGTTGGCTCCACAATGCTCAAAATCCTACAAACAATAAGAATCAAACATACACTCAAAAGAACACCTTGCCCACAGTCAAGTGTGGTGTTAGCTTGGTGATGCTCTGGTGCTGCTTTGCATCCTATGGAACAGGAAACCTGCAGCGTGATTGATTTATTGAAGTATCAGGATATCCTATAAGAAAATTTCATGCCATCTGTGAGGAAGCTGATGCTTGGGCGTCATTGGAACTTCCATCAGGACAATGATCCCAAGCATACCTCAAATTCCACCAAAGCTTGGTTGCAGAAGAAGTCCAGAAAGATTCTACAGTGGCCATCCCAGTCACCTGACTTGAACCCCATAGAAAATGTCTGTTTGGATGTGAAGAAGGTGGTTGCAGCACACAAACCCAAGAATATTACTTAACTGGAGGCCATTGCTCATGAGGAATGGGCTAAGATTCCTCAGGAATGCTGCCAGAGGCTGGTGTCTGGCTATGCATCTTGTTTGCAGCAGGTCATAACAGCAAAAGAGTGCTCTACTAAGTACTAAAGATGCTTGCCATGAAGGTGTTGAATAATTTTGAGACTGGAGAAGTCATTATCAGTTGCATTTGCAGTTAAATTTGAAGAAACCAAATTGAAGCATTCATTGTTTTGACCGGTTTCAATTGCTTTTGTTAGGGGTCCAAGCCCAAGGGGCTGGGAACACGTTTGCAATGCTAAGAGGTTCACAAATCCATCGGAGCTGTGGAACCTTATTGTTTTTCTAAGGATTATTATTAGGGGTCCAAGCCTGAGGGGCTGGGAACACGTTTGCAAGGCAAAGCGTTTCACAGATTTAGCGGAGCTGTGGAACCCTACTGTTTTTATAAGGATTATTCTTCCGCCTCGAAAAATTCAAGCTACAGCCTAAACCGTACATGGTCGGGGTTTTACAATTTATAAATTGTCATTTTTAAACCTACTTTTTCAAACTCCTCCTAGACTGTGCAACCGATCTGTACAAAACTTGGTATGTTGGATCTCTAGACCAATGTGGCAAAACAATTATCTAAATCAATTTTATCGGATGAAAATTTCGCAAATTACGCACAAACAAATGTGTGTATCTAGCTATGAAAACACAAACTTTGCCATACCTCGGCCAACATAAATGCTATCATCGCTAAACAGATTTTATGAAAATTGGCTACTAGGGGGCGCTACAAGTACAAAAAGTTTATATCTCATGAACGGATCATACGATTTTTATGAATTTTTGAGCGTACCATCTAGGGCCACTCTTGAGGCCACCCCTACAGTGGGTGCCTTCTTGGCCATAATGTAGCATGTACACAATGTGCATACACTTTGCTTCTCTCGTCTACACAGACAGAGCAGTTACCATTTTTGCAAACCATACATAATTACAAGGAAAAATAATACCACACAAGGGAAATTATTGTGGAATAATAATTAAAGATGTAAAACAATTTGCATAAATCTAGTGTACACATTTACCCAAATTATTCAGGCTGAATTATTTGCACTGATATACATCAAATACAAGGGAACCCCTTCAATCAACATACAAATAATTTGCAATCCTAATAGTGAAATCAATCATGTCTTTGTGAATTACCCTGGCTTAAGCCATGACTCATTTATTCTGGCAAACTCTGCCATTCCTGCCATTTTTTAGGGGAATCCTCCCTTGGATGAGTGGCTGTGAAGGGGAAAATGGCTATCCGTTAAAGACATGGCTGATGACACCCTTTATGATGCCAGCAACAGTGTGTGAAATGCTGTTTAATCGAAAACACACACAAACACGCAGTGATGTAGAGTTAAGTAGCCATGATGATGAAATGCATGTGCCGTTGCCACTTAACCCAAACAACCCAGCAGCAGAACGGGAGAGGAGAGCTTATTTGACCAAAGAGCCGGTCCATCGGCTATAGTGAGGTAAGCAAAGTAATCTCAGTCTTATATTAGACTACATTGCAAAAATAGCACCATGCATTCATAACCTCGTGATTCAATGAGAGTGAGCCCAAAACATCGGAAAGTATGTCTATATTAACATTTTGTTAAAAAGAAAAATCAATAGCAATTCGCTGTTATAATTGCATTTTGCCATGGAACAAGCGTGCCTGCTCTTAAAGGGAATGTGAGAGGACACTCTGATTGGATTATTACATGTTACGCCCAAACCACACCTATGACTAATGTAGCTACTTCAAACCTACCCATTTTAGATTTGTGTTGGGCGCAAGAGTCATTTATCATGCCAGTATAATAGCAACAGCACCCAAGATCCGCCCATGAAGTCACTTGCATTTCACATTTGATACTTGGTTTCAGACCAATAAAATAGGGCCCTAAATAGTAAAGGGGTGACATTAAAGCCAAACATAGAGGAAAAATAAGATCAAGTGCCTGACACCGAGCACTTATCTTCTCCCTAAGGTCTTGGAGGTGGGGGCCTTTCTAGGCCCTGTCAGGATCCCCATGGCCCCTCAGTCACAGGAGTCATCCATCACCCACACCACATGGTCATTACGCTAGGAGCCGTGTCACTCCACTAAACAAGGTGGCAGTGAGAGGCTCTAAGAGCGGTCCCTGTAGGCCGGCCCAGACCAAGACAAACCAGTGAGCTAGACTGGGAGACTGTGACTGGCTCCATTACCCTTCACATGTGGGGTGCGAAGGGAGGAGGTGAGGGGGTGAGGAGGGAGGGGGTGAACAGGGAGGAGATGGGGGGGTGAGGACGGAATGCCATGGAATGTACGAACGATAAGTCATTCTATATTCCGGATCTGAGTTGGTAAAAAATAGAGCACAAAGTATTTTATAATAAACAAAGCTGTTGTGCTAAGAAAGGAGACAATCTCTAAGCAGTTTTCAATGTACAGTAAATGTGCGCCAAAGATGTGTGCCAGAGTTTGGTGTCTCAAATTTAACGAATAATAACACTGCAGGGTGTGGCTACTAAAGAAAGTAGTATGCTGACCACGACTTGTAGAGTGTTAGTCAAAATATTCTGTAGTGGCCTTGGTGAAAAAGATAACACCATTAAAATCTTTAGGTGTGTTGAGCTTGAGGGGAACATATCCCGATAAAAAGAGCAAGCACCATGTGTTAGATTAGCAAAATGTTGGTCAGGAGATAGGCATAACGGAAGATTGATAGTTCAAATTCAACGTTTGATTGGTCATGCCGAATTCGAGCCTTTGGATGGCCACGTTTAAAGCGGATGTCCACCAGACCCTCTTCGACTTGGAAAAGGTGTCTGGTAATGAGATTAACTGTGGCTTTGTCACTCTGCACCTCAGAGTCAGCAGGGACACTGGATGCTCATGTCGAGAAATAGATATTGACAGAGAAACAGTCGAGCAACCAGTGGTCAGGCAGCCAGCGAGAGATGGCCAGGTAGTGAAATAAACAGTCCTCTAAAAGACAGACACCCAGGCAGCCAAATAAAGAGGCATCCAAAAAGACAGAGACAAACAGGCAGCCAAATAAATGGGAATCCATAAACACTGAGACCAATAGGCATACAGACATGTAGCCATAAAACCAAATAAAACACACCCAACACAAAAATAATTAAACCTGGTTATATTTAAAAAACACTGGAAAAAACTGAACATTTCCATTAATAGCAATGAGAAAATCACATTACAAACAGATTAGATTGTTTGTTTTATTCCACAGAAGAATGTATTCATTATCAAACCTGAATTACAGGAACAATGTGACAGTAAGTGGCCACTACTGATAATGTTGACTACAATATTAGGCTTAAATTACTACTTATATTAAAGTTATTTTTGATGTACAGTAGGAACGGAGGCAAGATGCAGTAGTCTTCTGTTGAGATGTTTATTAACGACAAGAAACACACAGACCTTTTAGTAGATTAGCATGAGGTACTGACAAACCAGATGGGAGAGATCTGTACAATGACCGTAGTAGCTTACTATACTTAACTCGGTATAGACATGGTTGCAATTACTGTACGTACACATAGGATCTATACTCCCCACATAAATGACCTACGACACAATAATGTGTTGAAGGCACACTTGGTAATACATGATTCCAGTAGTCAGCCCTACCTCTAATATGCTACAGGGATACTATCCCCAATGACCCACAAGTGAAATGGGGCAGAGGAGGAACATTTACAAACACGGATATGATAACAAGGGACAGCTGGTGAAAATGAGTGAATAACAAGGACTAAGTGAAATGTAATATATGAATAATGTCCAAGCCTGACCACTGGGTGAAGCCAACCCACCCATTGCTCAGGTCTCATCCTGGCTCTGTGCCCTTAGGAATACTGACATGTGTGTGTGTTGTGTTCTCCCCTCTGTGTATTTCCAATATGATTTCTCCCATGTGTGAATTGTTTTGGTTTTAATTCCCGCTCTATTTAGTCATATGATCCAGTCACATATTTCCATTCATCCTATAGCATTTCATAATTGTCATGACAGCTGCATTTACTCACTCATTATTAAGTGTTAGTGTTAGTGTTTGTAGTGGTCTGGTATTGTCATCTGGATGTCCGTGTGCCAGTGTCTTTGTATGCTATAGAGTATTTTGCCTCTAAATACTATTTTGATTTTGTATGTGATTTTCGGATTGAAACTAGAGTCCTGGCCAAAAGTTTTGAGAATGACATAAATAATAATTTTCAGAAATGCATCTGCCTCAGTGTTGATGATGGCAATTTGCATATACTCCACAATGTCATGAAGAGTGATGATTTACAAAGTCCCTCTTTGCCATGAAAATGAACTTAATCCTCCCCCCCAGAAAAACTTCCAATGCATTTCAGCCCTGCCACAAAAGGACCACCTGCCATCATCAGTGAGTCTCGTTAACACAGGTGAGAGTGTTGACAAGGACAACGCTGGAAAACACTCGGTCATGCTGATTGAGTTAGAATAAAAGACTGAAAGCTTTAAAAGGATGATGGTGCTTGAAATCATTGTTCTTCCTCTGTCAACCATGTTTAACAGCAAGGAGTCACATGCCGACATCATTGTGTTGCACTAAAAGGGCTTAACAGGCAAGGATATTGCTGCTAGTAAGATTGCACCTAAATCAACCATTTATTGGATCTTCAAGAACTTCATAGAGAGAGGTTCAATTGTTGTGAAGAAGGCATTAGGGACTCCAAGAACATCCAGCAAGCGCCAGGACTGTCTCCTAAAGTTGATTCAGCTGCGGGATCGCTGCTCCATCAGTGCAGAACTTGCTCAGGAATGGCAGCAGGCAAGTGTGAGTGCATCTGCATGCACAGTGAGGTGAATACTTTTGGAGGAAGGCCTGGTGTCAAGAAGGGCAACAAAGAAGACTTCTCTCCAGGTAAAACATCTGCAGGTTTTAGTCGAGATAACAGATCAACACGAATAAAATACCTGCCTACCGACCAATCTATTCTGGATTGAAAATGGTGTCAATATTCTCAAAAGATTCCAGAGCTTGGTGGGTGGATAGTAAGAGGGTCCCTATGAAAAGCATAACATTCAGAGACCGACAAAACCCGCTGGCTTTCTCTGATGAAAATCTTTATGAAAGATATGGATTCTCAGCAGATGGAATTTGTCAGCTTCTTGAGCCGTATGTCACCAGTACAACACATCAAAATTGTGCACTTACAGTTCCACCCACTGTATGCATAGTGTTATGATTTTTGCTACAGGCTGTTTCATGTATGCTGAGGTGTATGGTGATGTGGAGAACCTTAGCAAAAACACATTCTGCCACGCAATTTGCAAGGTGGTGCTCTAAAATACATTAGTTGTGTTCCCAGGCCTCTTGCCCACACAGTCTATTACAGAGGGCTTTATGAAATAGCAGATAGACAACTTACGTTGACTACTTCATCTTTAAATGATTTAGAATCTATGATGTTTACTGTTGTATATTAAATGCAGCATACTCCTTTCATAAGATTCCCCAGAGTGATCTGTGACACACAGTAGATCCAGCGAGCCCCATAATTCATTGGACAGTGTCAATTTATTTCTTATTTTGGTTCTGTACACTAGCACCCTTACTTTGAAAGGATACAATGACAATGAGGTTGAAATGCAGACTGTCAGCTTTAATTTGAGGCAACATTCATACATTTGTGCTCTTGAGTTTGCCTACCCTGTCAGAAGTTGGAACATTTCTGAACGACTGTTCATGCAAGAAATCTGACTGTTATGTACAGATAGTGATCATATGAAGCCAATAATTATCACACAGTTGTTTGGCTCCTTTGTAAACCATAGTGATAACAGAACTCACCCAAATGGCCCTGATAAAAAGTTTACATATCCTTGAATGTTTGGCCTGAGCAAGCTAGATACTGAGTCATGGGGAGCAGAAAATAACTTTCAAATGACCTGCGTAATAAGGTACTGGAACTGCATAAAGTTGGAAATGAATATAAAAAGATATCCAAATGCCTTGCAAATGCCAGTCAGTACTCTTTAATCACTTATTAAGAAGTGGAAGATTCTGGGATCTCTTGATACCAAGCCAAGGTCAGGTAGACCAAGAATGATTTCAGCCTAAACTGCCAGAAGAATTAATCGGGATACAAAAACAAACCCACAGTTAACTTCGTCGGGAGACATACAGGCTGCTCGGGATTAAGACAGTGTGGTTGTTTCAAGGAGCACAATACGACAATACTTGAACAAAAAGGAGGTGCATGGTCAAGTTGCCAGAAAGAAGCCATAAAGCTCATAAAGCTCAATTTCTGGCAACACCTTGGCATGTCTCACAGCTTCTGGCACACTGCGATTTGGAGTGGTGAGACAAAAATGTAGCTTTATGATCACAACCAAAAGTGCTATGTTTGGAAAGAATACCATCCCCACTGTGAAGCATGATGGTGGCTCACTGATGTTTTGGGGGTGTGTGAGCGCTAAAGGTGAGAAGATAAATGCAGTCTGTTATTGGACAGTACTGGCAGACAATTTGCATTCTTCTTCATGAAAGTTGTGAATTGAACACTCTTAGAATTTCCAGCATGACAATGACCGTAAGCACAAGGCCAAGTTTGCCCTTCAGTGGTTATAGCAGAAAAAGGTGAAGGTTCTAGACTGGCCATCACAGTCTCCTGACCTTCATATCATCAAGCCACTCTGGGGAGATCTCAGAAGTGCAGTTCATGTAAGACAACCAATGACTGCATGAGCTGGAGGCATTTTGCCAAGACGAATGGGCAGCTATGCCACCTGCAAGAATTCAGGGCCACATAGACAACTATTACAAATGAATACACCATATTGAGAACTGAGGGTATGCAGACTTTTGAACAGGGGTCATTCCATTATTTTCTTTGTTGCTATGTTTTGTTTTATGATTGTGCCATTCTGTTATGACCTACAGTTGTAAATAAATTCCATGAAAAATTAAAACAAATTGTTTTGTCTGCTCACATGTTTTCTGTAAAATTGTCATGACATAATTGTCAATATTTGTTCACATATTCTTTGCATGCAATGACTGCTTGAAGTCTGCAATGAATCAACATTACCAGACGCTGGGTATCTTCTATGGTGATGCTTTGCAAGGGCTGTAAATCTCAATACCTCTGTCCATATCTGCGGTCATCAGTGATGCTAGCATGAACCCTTCCAACTAAACTTGTTCACAATTGTATTCATAGCAGCAAACTATGGACGGACATTTACCACACAGGAGCTAGTACCAATCGGTATTTGACCGCATATCAACTAGATTACTGGCAGGAATGGCTGCCAATACAGTTCGCTGAGCCTGAAGTTGAAGCTCCATTTCTTGCATATTTTCTTTCTCCATGTTCAGTTCGATTTTAGAATCAAAATGCAAGTCCTAAATGTGTAACCAGCCATTGTGTTATGCAGCAAAGTTATTAAATTAATGTTCCCAGTCCGAAGGACAGTGGGCGGGAATGCCGTGTGGGCGGGACTTGGACAAAGCAGGAAGCTCGGTATTATACTGTAGTTCTCTACACACTAAATAATTGTGCCACCTTGTCTGTATACTATAGCACACAATGCCTGACAGAAAAATCACAGAAAGACAAGCTAAGCCTTCAAAAATCAAGGACAACCAAGACTTGTATGTGTAAGGCTTGTAGTGGTCAGTATAACAGGGATGCTTATATCGTGACAGACAACATTCTTACAGTGTATTCATTTTCTCAACAGTCCTTCCAATCCACGCTATGACGGGCATTGTTCTGCACCAGCAGGAACCCAGGGCCCACTGCACCAGCGTAAGGACTGACGATGGGTCTGAGGATTACCCGTACCTAACAGCAGTCAGGGTAACATTGGCTAGCATAGGGAGGTCTGGGCGACCCTCCAAGTATATGCATCCCCAGACCATCACTGACCCACCGCCAAAGTAGTCATGCTGGATGATGTTGCAGGCAGCATAGCATTCACCACGAGAACTTTAGACACTTTCACATATGTCAAATGTGTTCAGTGAGAACTGCTCTCATCTGTGAAGAGAACAGGGGGCCAATGGTGGACCTGCCAATTCTGTTGTTCTCTGGCAAATGCCAATCGAGCTACACGGTGCTGTGACACAGCAAAGATTCTTGCGACTGCATGCATGGATGTGCCACCGGGTGGCTCTACCGGGGTGTACCATGGCTGACTCTACATCATTCTACAATGCCATACCCTACATCAGGGGTATTCAACTCTAACCCTACGGGGTCCGGAGCCTACTGGTTGTCTGTTCTACCTCAACATTAATTTGACTCACCTGGTCTAAATAAGTCTCAGATTAGAGGGTTGCAATGAAAAAGTGGAGAGGATCTGGCTTCGAGGTCCAAAGTTGAGTATGAGGGCTCTACATCATGCAATCCTGAATGGAATATAACCTATTTTTTAAGATGGTTTTGATGTATTTTACATATACTATAATTTCTCTGTTTGCTTTCAAATTTGCCAAGTTCTTAAAACAGTTCCACTTTAAGAAATGAAGATAGTCTGTCAACCTAGTTAAATGAAGTGGAGATTTCATCCTAACAACACACAAAAACATGCCTCAATACCTTCACTTTATTCACAATGAGGAATCTACCACCTATTTATCCATAAATAAAAATCCAAACAGGGCTTTCTCCATCCATGGTCTCACTGGCCAATTAGTGTTCAACTCTCAGGTCTAACCATGTCAGGTCAGGATGTGTTTTGAGAATGCTATTTTCTTAGCGTCAGGTGACTGTACACTGGTTCAGAGTCATAGAACAGAGTGAAAGATGATAAGGTTCTGTGGTAAGAATTTTTGGAGAACTTGACATTCGGATGTGAACCTGCTTTTTTTCCTTGAAAAATGTCACTCTGCATTATGGGCCTCTGCATCGTGAACTTTGACTCCAGGCAATACTAACAAACTCACTTTTTCCACAACAGCTTTTCTCTAAACTTTCCACACCAGTGATGTTGTAGCAAAACGCGAAGCAGAGATGATGCTCTGTGAAATATGTGCAAACTAATCTGGGAAAAAGAACAAACCGTACCCGTCAGAACATTTGAATACACATTGAAAAGGAAAGTTACTGCCAAAAACCAGAACACAATGTCCAATTCATAAGACAGGGCTAACAAAATGTATTCATAATCCAAAACAACATCCAATCCCATAACATATACAGCATATCCCTTAGACCTGATAATATTCTCTATATATTTCTGAGCAGTATTTACATTATCACTGTGCAAGGTCACAATGATAGTGTTTGGTAAAAAAGAGAAAAAGAGAATGTTGAAGTCCTTTCCCAAGTGCCTTGAGTTGTGATTACGTTCTACCACAAAAGTAATTTAGGCAGTTTAGAAATTGATTGCACAATTGCATATTCTCAAACGCTTTACAAAACCTAATCTGAGTGACAAAAATGCCAGTAGCATTGCATTGCTTATACTGTAATTTAATGGTGAGACAAGCCCCCCCAAAAAAGTTAATATTCTATATGTTGGTCTTGGAAATGCTATGACACATGAGGCCAAGCCAGATGGCACAAAACCACCACAGGGAATATTTGACCTCACTTTAACATGCTGTCATAAAGAGTACATGTTCAACTTCATTGAAAAACAAGGTTTTTCCATTTTAAGAGGTAAAGTAATAATAAAAAATCACTAGAGTAAGTGCCTGTCTTGATGAATAAGGTTGACATGCTATCTAGAACCAGCTTATTTGCTTTTCTGCTCTGGTGACTATAACATGTTTAATATTTATTTTGATTTAATGAATATTGAATACAGTGCGCTCCACTTATATTGGTACTGGTAAATTAGCAAATGAACTGTAAAATAATATCTTTATTGATTATCCTCTTGAGCTTTTTATTCAAAATGTTCACAAGAATCAAACCCTTAAGTTGTGAAAAAAATGAAAGAAAAACTTTACAATAAAACCAATATTATTCTCAAATATATGTGCCACAATTATTGGCACCTCTTCATTTAAAACTTAGTGCAACTACACTTTGCCAAAATAACAGCTTTGATTCATTCTTCTATAATGGTTAATAGGGTTGGGGAACACATGGCAGGAGAACTGAGACCATTCCTCCATACAGAATCTCTCCAGAGCCTTCTGATTCCAAGATCCATGCTGTGGATTGTCCTCTTCAGCTAATCCCACAGGTTTCCTATGCGGTTTAGGTCAGGTGACTCTGTAGTTCCTATTTAAATTTTACTCATAAGAAATTCTAGGTGTGGCAATTATTGTGGCACATGTTTTGGCAAAAAATATGTTTAAAATTTCTTTCAATTTCTTTTGTCAGTCATTTTATTTTTCAATTTGTGAATATTTTGAATACAGCATCAAGAGGATAAACAGAAATAAATATATTTAACAATAGTTCCATTTCAGACAAGAAACACTATGTGAGTTGAACACATTTAATGTCCAATGACATCCATCAGACCACAGATTACCAGTGTTGGTACTAGTCAGACTAATAAAAAATAAAGTAACCTAACGCGTTATTTTCATAATTCAAGTGATTAGTTAATAGTTACATTTATAACGAGAAAAGTAGTTACATTTACGTTATATTTTACGTTATATTATCATCTTTTCTGTTTTAGATCTCAATTTAATAATTTATTATCCGTTGTCGTTTTGTTTTTTAATCCGTATTTCATTAGTGCGCCTCCACGCCAATCAAAAAGAGGAGAGATCTTGCACTTAAAATTGCAATGCGCAGAGTTATGCAGATTGCAAGTTAGCAAAATGGAAGAATTCATAGCTTACATTTTAACAGCTGGAAATATTCACATTACTTCAAAACTATCAAAAAGCAGGGAGGATAAATAAATGTGTCCAGTGAGCTTTGCGTCACTTGCAGGCACCTGTCGAGTGGGAATATAATGGAAAGCTTGTCATCGTTCGTCTCACTCAAATGTTTTGGACCGAAATTGCTTTTTTCTACTATGGGGTCTACAACGAGTGGAGGTATGTTATTTTCAAGTTATATTTTCCCCTGTTATTCCAATAAACACGCGTTGAAAACGTGCATAATTTTATAGTAAATGTCCAATGTGCTTTAACAGGCGATGAGAACGCACTTTATGGAGGTTTTCTACATACAGGCTACATAAGGTGCGCAAGGATTCAAGTGACATGCACTCGGAACATGTGTATTTGTGGCAGTAAATACACATTCAGAATGCTGATAATTCTGCCAGCCAACAGATCTAAACTGTACCCTTTAGACCAGAGGTGGGCAAACTACGCCCCGCGGGCCAGATGTGCTCTGCCGGGTCCTTTGATCTGGCCCGCCAGGCGTTTTTACCCTCCACAGTCTCCCGCGATTGTATCACGATTATCTCGCGAACCGTATATGATAGCAACTAGAGCTTAGTAACGTTGGAAAGATGAAGATCAACCGAAATAATGAGTGTTGGCTCATCCATGTGAGTTTATCAGAACCGGAGCTATCGCGCCTCGAGGTCGGTCATGTTTTTTTTACTTTTGCCTTTTTTACTTAACACATTACAGACATGAAGTAGGACGTGAAAATGACAAAATAGCAACGCTGCTATGATGTAGGACATCATCGTACCAACATGGTTGGAAAGAGGGGGTTCCACAGATAAAATAATACCAATGTAAATAATGAGGAGTGGTTCGTCCATGTGGATTAATTACAGTCGGAGATATTGCGTCACAAAGTTGGGTACATTTCACAGACTATATTTTGGTAAACTAAAAACATTACAGCAGTCAAACAAGGAAATGGTGTAACAAAGCATTTATTTTCTGTAGGAAACGCACGTAACTGTGTAGGGGGCGGGGTTAATTTAATCAAATACCATTTCCTATTTTTCATACATTGCTATAAAATGCGGCCCTTCACTTGGTTTTAAAAGCTCAATGTGGCCCTCAAGCAAAAATAATTGCCCACATCTGCTTTAGACTCAATATTTCTGGTTCAGGACTGCTCAATGTATTCACCATGTGACTCTAATTGACTAATTTCAGAAGCATTACTAGGAGTCAAATTCCATTGCATATTGTATGAAACTCAAAATTATTTTTTACTCAGTAAATTTAAAAAAAATACTCAGACATTGAGGTGAAATTGGTTTTACATACAAACACTCACACATTCATCAGAAATAGACTGATCGTATTGGTCAATTGGATCATGCCCAGAAAAAGTAGTTACCACAAGTCTGCACTCGACATGATCAGGCAATCACTATCTAGGGGGAGCAAGGTGGCCTAATTTTTTAGGGCCCATGATTCATTTTTGAAGAAGCCCCCAGCAGAATGGTTCAACCCCCCCCCACACATGCACACTCTACCAAGGTGAAGCCTTTGTCATTCTGTTTTTGAGCAAGACAGTTAACCCTAATTGCTCCGAGATTGATTCTGTAAATAATAATTATTTTTTAATCAACTTAACAGTAAAATTGATTGAAATCGTTTAAAAATTTGGGAAGGTTAATAAATTGAAACTTTTTTTCCAATGAGTATTGTATGATAAAAAACGTATACACACCAAAAAGCATATGTAAAAAGCATTTTTTAAAGTAACTTAATATAGTTGAATTAGTTACTTTTAATAAATAGTAATGCAGTAACGTAACGTAGTTACTTTCAATAAAAAGTAACATAGTTACATTTTGGAGAAGTAACTAAGTAAAGTAACTAGTTACTTTTTAAAGTAACGTTCCCCAACACTGCAGATTACATATTACCAAAGGTGTAGAAAATACTGGAGAATGATACTTGAGTAGAAGTAGAGATACTGTACTAAAACCCTACTCCAGTAAAAGTGAAAATCCTACTGGATTTCTACTTGAGTAAAATTCAAAAAGTATCTGAATTTAAATGTACTTAAGTACCAAAAGTAAATATGTGATCTTAAACTTACTTTAAGTACACAAAGTGAAAGTAGAAGTAAGAATAGTAAAAATATGTCAATGTATAATATTAATGGCAAAGGTGCTTCTTCTAGGATACATTAGAGACAACTGATTTTTTTTAATTTTTTTTTTAGAGACAACTGTTAAATAACTGATATCAATGGTAAAATATCCAGTCTTATCAAATCAGAACTGGGCTGCCTGTGTGTCATAAGCTCGGAGCCCAGGGTGCCCTCTCCTCTCTCCGATGGTCAAGTTCCGCTGTCTACTGATACCAGTGTCACACAGCCTCCCTCATTAGGCTTAACTCTTACCACCTGTTGTGTCTTTACAGGTATAAGAGGCCCTAGGTTCCAGAGGGGAGCTGTGGGTGATTACCAGTACTACGCAGGAGCGTTCTGTATATCATTACTTTCTATTTGTATTCTACTGTTTATGTCAAACTTTTGTGTTGGGTGTAGTGTGGAGAGAGGAAGACCGAGGCAGGTAGATGGTGAAATAATGATGGTTTACTTGAGAGCGCAACCAATGAATCCAGGTAATGTACAGAAATATGAAGTTGCATGTGTCAGGAATTGTGAGCAGCACAACGGCAGGGGCGTTGGACTGGGGGTAAAACCAATACTGATTACCAGGGCCCAAGAGGAGAGAGGGCCCTTAAAAAGTCTGAAATATAGTTCATTTTAACATATGGGGGCCCATCAGGACTGCCTATGCATAGGGCCCAGGATCTTGTGCTACGCCCCTGCACAACGGTATATAGTCTAATTACACAACATGCTCTATAGCGGCACAGACGCTAAACTGAGTCTATAAAGAGCGTAAGTATAGAGACTCAAAACAATACTGCGCTCTTCGCGCAACTTGCAAAATATTTAGACATTACCTTCAGGAAAACCACAGCAAAAGGTCATCAATGAATCGCATATATTTAAATGTACTTGAAATGTATTTTATTTATCCTAAATATACTTCTAATATATTATTTTGGTATGTATATTTTGAAAGTATACTTCAAATATACTTAAATACATTGAATACATACTTATGGTTAAACATAAGTATACTAGAAGTATAATTTAAATATACTTTTTTTACTTGGGATTTAGCCACAGGCTGTAGGCAATTGCTAATTAAGACTAATAGTCCTCAATCTACTGAGACCGGCTAATGAAATGGGGAAACACGGGATGGCGCCAGACTTCCCACTATACATACAAATGAATAACAGAACATACACTTTTATACATAAATCCATAAACACATTATAGCAAGAAACAGAAAACCATCTTATTACAAGTGTCCATGTCACAGTTCTTCTGTCCATGCTAGCCCTCCTTGGGCTAGAATATGACAGTTTATTTGTGTTTGCAAGTGATTAGCGGTTTATGTTACACCACGGTTATATCTTAAGAGGAAAAGGCGTCATTGCTGTTCAGTTGCTTAGTAAACGAACGCCAGAGATCCCCTGCGTGTGACTCCTTCATTACGTGCTCCTGACAGAATCACCCACCCGATACTATGGAGTCAGCAAGAGGTACAGAGCTCACCGGGATTATAAACACTCTCCAGGAACACCACCAGACATTGGAAAGCCTGGGAAGCACCCTGGAGCAGGTGGTGCAAAGTGTTCACCGGCTTGAACGGAGTCTGCCGACACATGGAGCCGATACAGATATGACTGGACCCCCTCCACCTGTCAATCCTGCCTTATCCGCCCACCCCTCTGCAGTGCATTTCTCGCTGCCCAGGGAGTATGATGGGAAGGCGTCTCAGTGCCGCCAAGGCTTCCTGTTGCAGCGTTGATTACGTGTTTGGGCGGGCAGGCATTGGAATAGGCTAACACTGTGTTGAGGGACAGTAATCCTGTTGTAGACAACTATAGGGCGTTCACCCGGCTTTTCTTGTCCATGTTCGATCACCATCCTGAGGGACGAGATGTCAGGGAATCTAAGTCAAGGCAGACAGACGGCGAGGGAGTTCGCTTTAGAGTTCCGGATGGTGGCCGTGGGGCCGGAATGGAACGAGCGTGCGCTAATTGACCACTTCCGGTCAGGATGTCCAGCGGGAGCTGGCTTGTCGTGACCCCACGCTTGGCTTCGACCAGATGGTTGATATGACAATCTGGCTGGACAGCCTCCTGCAGGCGAGAGGACGCACTGGGGGTCTCTCCGTAGTTCCATTCGGACCCCATCCAGGGCCTGCATCCAGGCCTGTGGCCATGGAGTTAGGGAACACAAGGTTTCAGGCCACAGAGGCGGGACCTGGGAGATTGCAGGAGCAGTGCCCTTATTGTGGCAAAAGAGGGCACGATGCGGTGTCTTGCCACCTGCCCACCCCAGGTTCTAGGAGCGGCGGCATGAGCACACATACACCACCCCTCATTGACAAACCTACATCCCAGATAGTGCTGGGGTTACCCTGGCTGACAAAGCATAATCCGATAATTTCTTGGTCCCTCAGGTCTATCACGTGGTGGTCGCCACCTTGCTCTGGAAGGTGCCTTCCGGTTTTGCTAGGAGCCACCACGGTGGAGAGTCCAGACAATGTCTCTGACAATCCCGTTCCTATTGAATATTCTGCGCGACTTCTCGATACAGCAGGCTTCTAAATTACCACCCCATCGGCCATGGGATTGTGCCATCGATTTCCTACCAGGTACGGTACTGCCTAGGGGTCACATCTACCCCTTGTCGTATGCTGAGACCGAGGCGATGGAAACATACGTCTCAGAATCGCTACAACAAGGGTATATCCATCCCTCTACTTCACCTGCATCTTCAAGTATCTTTTTTGTAAAGAAAGACGGGTGTCTACGTCCGTGCATAGACTATATGCATAGTGAATCAGATAATGGTGTGTTACATATACCCTTTTCCCCTCATTTCTTCCACTGTTGAGTCTATGCACGGTGCACGCTTCTTTACAAAATTGGACCTCCGAAGTGCCTATCATCTTGTGCGTATCCAGTAGGGAGAAGAGTTCAAAACTGCTTTCAGCACCGCTTCTGGCCATTATGAGTACCTGGTTATGCCGTACGGTCTCATGAACACTCCGACAGTCTTCCAGGCATTTGTGAATGAGATATTTAGGGATCTGATTGGTCGCAGAGTGGTAGTGTACATTGACGACATACTGGTGTACACTGCTACCCACAACCAGCACGTCTCTCTTGTTCGCCGGGTGCTTGGGAGATTGTTGGAGCACGATCTGTACGTCAAGGCCGAGAAATGCTTGTTTTTCCAACATGCAGTCTCCTTCCTGGATTATCACATTTTCTTGACTGAGGTGGAGATGAAGTGGGACCGAATATGCGCTGTGCTTAACTGGCCGACCCCGACCACGGTTCGAGCAGTACAGCGCTTCCTTGGTTTTGCAAATTTTTATCGTTGTTCTCGATTATTTGCTTGACCTACAACATCAATATATTATGATACAAATGTAAAAGGCTTTCCAAAATTAGTCATTCATAATCTAACATCCTAGTCAAGTAACACAAATCTGTTACATTCAATGCTAATACATTTTATTGTGACCAAAAACAATGTTTTGTCAAAAAACTGCATTATTCATGATAGGCCTGTGATATTTAGCTGACTAGTTAGCTAACAAATGGATGTTTTGGCTTTTACAAACCTAAAAGTAACCTCAGGCTGCTTCGTTAGTTAGCTGTGCTTAACGTGTGAATACAAGTTAATGTTGTAAGCTACGTCATGGAACGTATAGCTCCACTGAACTACTTGGATACGTTAAATGGGGATTAGAAAAAATGTATACATAAATGATGGAATGAGGTGAAAACAAGTATGCCAATCACTATGACTACTGATTTTATTTTTATTTAATAAAAATAGACAGTATAAATGAATGGAAGAACAGATTCATTCCTATGGAGAACACGTGAAGTCAATTACAGTAGAAGCGGTGGTAGCAGAGCGTACTGCACAGCCTCACGCTGAGTGTGACAACATACTGTAGATGTGACGTAAGCAACATGTCTGAATGGTGTAATTCTTCTCGTAGCTTTGCCAAGAGAAATCTGAATCATTCTGAATCTTGCCTCTTGCAGAGAAAGGAGAGCGTGAGTAGGAGTTGTCCATGAGCGTAGGAGCAGGAGCAACTTTTAGTAAGTATTCTGATTACTTATTTTGTCATTTTGACTGTATGCCTCTATGTCCCCCCAATTGCCTGCAAGCTTCTCCAGGACTATACAGTAATTTCTCTACTGTGCAACAGGATGTCGCGTGGTTATGACACAATAGTTATCATATTTTTACAAAAATGGCTGCTACTGGGCCATAATGTGAGGTACAAGGTAATGGAGCCTTTTATACATTGTTGTGTTTCTTTGGACAAATAGAGTCTTTAAACGCTTCAGATGTAAATTTATTCAATGTGAAAGTAACCCTAAAATGAATGGGAGTCTATGGAATGCTAACGTGAGGTGATAACAAGGTAGCATCAGAATCCACCCAGGGCTGCTTCAATGTCCAGGTCCAAGCCTCTTGATAATAATGTGTATACTTCCGAAATACTTGCGACGAAACCGCTGCTCTCAGTGGGTGGGGTTTCACATTGGATTGGCTCAAATCATTTCGATAACGAATTCACTGAGGTTTAGTTAATAATATTTTGTGCCTATCCTCTAAGAGGAGACATTTTCCTAATTTTGTAGCGAGTAACAAACGTGTTTTGGAAAATGTAAAAAAGTAAAAGTATATATTTTTTAAATAAAATGTAGTGGAGTAAAAGTCCAAAGTTGGCAGACAGACACATACTGTACTCAAGTAAAGTACAGATACACAAAATAAATACTTAGGTACAGAAACAAAGTATTAAAACTTACTTAACACAACTGCATATTACATAATTTGGGTTCCCTGTCTGAACTGCTCTGCAATTACTGGTGAAGTGCACTGTGTTTTATATAAATTTCCCAGGTGTTTCTAACTTAAAATTTTAAAAGGTGGTTTTCATAGGCCCTACCTCTCCCATTGTTTTTCCAGCAATAGTGAATGCAATAAAGAACATGTTGTTTGAAGCATCAGACGTGCATGGCTGGTCGTCTTCGCACTTGCGCCTGGTCAACGTGATCTCACAGAATTCTGTGAAATGAACACAGACCCTTAACTTCAAAATCTGTGGCAGTTTCACGGAATGGCATGATGACATAGCAAAGTGTAAACAGCATAGATTTTGCAGGTTGGCAGGCTAGGGACGATGGACAGCCGTATGAACATGCGACTCCCATCCCAGAGATTGCGAGTTCAAATACAGGCAGACACTTGTATGTACTTTGTTTTCCATACCAGCGCGATGCAGACATGTTGCAAATGTGCTTTTTTATCATTTTTTCCTCACTGTCACCATGTTTCCAAACAATACATTACAACGTCATACATGTTACATGGACATAACAGCAAGGTTTCTGAATGGTTAAGGTTAGTGTAAGGGTTTGGGTAAGGCTTAAATCGAGTTAACAGCCAGGTCTCACACCCATCGCAGACTTTTCTGTGAAACTGCCACGGATTTTGGTCCGTGTTCATTTCTCTGAATTTTCTGCCATTGCGTGAAACTGCCACGGATTTTGAAGTTAACATCTTCATCCTGAGGGTACCCGGTACCTGGACCTTTTCACACACTTCACATACATTGGTTAATTACGTATCATAAACATGTGCAAAACCCGCCATCTTATAAAATGCTAGAACGGCAAGGATCTCATCTGTAAATCTATCCAAACTGTTTTTGCCAAAAGCAAATAATTTAGATGCATGGATTGCATTAAGTAGCAACAACAAAATTGACTACCGCATTTTCTGCACTGCTGATCCGACATATATGTGATCAATAAACAAATATTTCTCAACGTAGCATTCGAAAGCCACTATTGAGCCCTGTTCTAGCTAGGGCTGGGAAAACGCGTTGGAAATATGCGCATAGACTCGTCAGACCCAAAACAAAGATAGTGGCGCCAGAGAGTAATAGCAACACGAGTGGCTCCTTTGACTTCCTCAGAAGTGCAAGGCGGTACACACTCGTTCCTCTAAAGTATGGGAATTCTTTAATTGAAAAGGAAACAATTCTGTGATATGTTGTCTTTGCAAAATGGAGATGGCTTTCCATTCTAGCATCACGGCAATGCACCAGTATCTGCCGGTTGCACCAGCTGGATGTATATAGGTCGTAACTCTACGTCCAACCTAAAATGCCCTTTACGTCGGACTTTATATACCAGGGGCCGGTTGCACCAGCTGGACGTATATAGGTCGTAACTGTACGTTTGCACCAGCTGGACGTAAGCGTTCAATGAGCTACGCCTAGTCGTAGATTCTCAGCCTAGCAGGCGCAGGGTGGCGATTTATATAAATTATTTAAAATGTCCTGTTTCTCTGACTATGATTGCATTAAGATTTTGCTGTAATTTTTTGGGAGAAAGACCGTTTTGTACAATCGAAAACGCAGGGCACATTATTTACGTTTGCAACGTCCACAAATCGTACTAATAACTAGCTATGTATTAACAGCTGATTGAGTGGGCAATTATCAGGTTTTGAACAAGCGTTTCAGATTAGTAAAAGTCAAAGGGTAACCTACTTTTAAGGGTAAATACGGGTAAGATATGTAGATATGTCTTTCAGCTTTAACTATCAATTAAATGCCTGGAAATAGCCAACGTGTTTTTTGTCAAAACTGAAGTAACATTACTGTTATCTTGATCAGTCACTTTAAGCTGTTCGATCTATCTCAATACGTAAAACAATGTGTTTTCCATCACAACAGTATTGAATTTGAATGCTTGTTAAGACTGACACTTCACTGCCATTCCTCATGCTAAATGGTGAATATATTTTCTGTTATCTTTCTCAAGTTAGGACGATGCAAATTGCTTTGTCTATCTAAAGTCCATTTTTCATGCCGTAGTGCACAGCACACGCACGCATCCTTTGGCTTTGTATTCGTAAACGGGATTTATAATTTTTATTGTTCTCGCAGGCACGTCAAATTTAGGGATCAATTACATGAAAATAATATTTAACCATACAAACCAATTTTAACCATACAAACCAATAAAATGCAAGTATTTTAATGGTACCTTCTCTTTTCTTTTACAATCTGTGTAACATCCGGCCCATGGAGGGCCGGGTATGGACTTGCTTTTCAGTTCTCCTTTAGTGTCTCTTGTGTATATGTTTTGTTCTTCAGTGTTTTCAGTATTTATATACGGTGGTTTAGTTCATTAGATTTCTTCCTCATGTGTCTTTATGGTACCTGCCCTGTGTGTGTTGTGATGTATACAGGTTCTCTCCCAGTGTGTCATGTGATGGCTCCCCCTGGTGTCCCTTCTGTGTCTTTCTAGTGATGTCATCAGTGTGGGCCCTTGTCACATGTTTCAGTTAACCAATAGATCACGGTGTAGTCATTCCCATGTACAGGTGTTGTTCATTGTCCTCATTAGTAAGTGTATTTAAGTTGAGTGTTTGGTCTTGTCTCTTGTTGGTCAATGTTCCCTGTTACGCATCCTTATCGTTGTTTTAGCTGTTTTGCCCCACGTGGCAGTTTTGTTTTGAGTATGTGAAATAAAAGTCATTTTGGATTATTGTACCCTTCGCGGCTGTCTCTCTCACTTGGACAAGGGTTTTGTGACAGATTGACCAACCATACAAATATGAGACAGCGAAGGTGCAATCGCGGACCCAAGTTGAGTTTTTCTCTCTCTCGGGGGAATACAATACGGAGGGGACCTCGACGGTCTAAACTGCCGGATATGTGACCAGGCAAGGGCTATGGGCTACACCATGGAGGAGGTTACCTATGACGCAGAAGGGGTAGCCATGTTCGGCTGTGGAGTACTGTTTGGGGAGGCAGACTATGTAGAGGAGGGTGAGGAAGAGTTCTTCTCCGAGGAGGAGGATGCTTGGAATATTGAGGAGGAGGACTGCAATTTTCCTGACACTAAGGTTCAGGTTAGTAGCTCACGTGGTTGGGCTCACCGTCGTAATGTTGGGTTTTCCCGGTTCTCTGCCTATTCAGCCATCCATTCTACCTCACTTACCTCTCGGCATTGCTCTCGCAGTTCTCCTGCTGGTTTTCCTCGTAGAACCCCTTTGGGTAGGGTTTCCCCTTCTCCCGTTAGCCAGCCTAGCCTCCAGGTAGCGTCTCCCACTGTCCACACTAGTACTCAGGTTCAGGGCAGGTGTCCACCACGCAGGGCCCCCCGTCTGAGCACTAGTCCCCCTAGGCTTCCTGTTTTTATCCCAGCTAGCACACAGGCTACACCAGCTAGCACACAGGCTAGCTGTCAAAGCCCCTGTAGTTCTCAGGTTCAGGGCAGGTGTCCACCACGCAGGGCCCCCCGTCTGAGCACTAGTCCCCCTAGGATTCCTGTTGTTGCCCCAGTTTCTGCCTCTGTTACTGCACCTAGGGCCTCTGTTACTCCCCCTAGGGCCTCTGTTACTGCCCCTAGGGCCTCTGTTACTGCCCCTAGGGCCTCTGTTACTGCCCCTAGGGCCTCTGTTACTCCCTCTAAGGCCTCTGTTGCTCCCCCTAGCTACCAACCTAGCTTCCAGGTAGCTTCTTATAGCAGCCTTCCTAGCTCTCAGGTCCAGGGACGAGGTCCACAGGTTAGGGCCCCCCGTCTGAGTGCTAAACCCCGTAGTCCCCAGGCTAGTTTCCATAGGCCTCCCCTACGTTCACACGTTAGGGATCCTATGCCCCGTGTAGGGCCATTTAGCGCCCCAGTTCCCATCCCAAGGGCCTCATGTCGACAGGAGGCTGACTGTCTCCCCAAGGAAATTTTTGGGGGGGCTATGTGGGGTGGCGACAGCCACCTCCAGCAGACTGCACACTACCACCTCCTGCAGTCTGCCCACAGCCACTAGCAGACTGCAAACTACCACCTCCTGCAGTTTGCCCACAGCCACTAGCAGACTGCACACTACCACCCCCAGCAGTCTGCACACTACCACCCCCAGCAGTCTGCACACTGCCACCTCCTGCAGTCTGCACTCAGCCACCACCAGCAGACTGCACTCAGCCACCTCCAGCAGTCTGCCAACAGCCTGGGCCCCCCCTGCCACCGACCTGGAAGTCCTACTCCTCCCTCCGCCACCAGGGTTTGGCGATGACGCCTCCTGGGAGGAGTCGGGACGCCCGCCTCAGCCGCCGCTGATCTCCGGACCTCCGTCTCAGCCACCGCTGATCTCCGGACCCCCGTCTCAGCCGCCGCTGATCTCCGGACCCCCGTCTCAGCCGCCGCTGACGTCCGGACGCCGTCCGGACCCCCTGCACAGCCGCCACTGTTGTCCGGACCCCCTGCTCAGCCGCCGCTGTCGTCCGGACCACCTGCTCAGCCGCCGCTGTCGTCCGGACCCCCTGCTCAGCCGCCGCTGTCGTCCGGACCCCCTGCTCAGCCGCCGCTGTCGTCCGGACCCCCTGCTCAGCCGCCGCTGTCGTCCGGACCCCCTGCTCAGCCGCCGCTGACGTCCGGACCCCCGTCCGGACCCCCTGCTCGGCCGCCGCTGTCGTCCGGACCCCCTGCTCGGCCGCCGCTGCCGTCCGAGGCCCCTGCTCGG
>JACXGM010006901.1:19363-31898 GCA_016801145.1 Umbra pygmaea | reverse complement strand
ATTCAGCACCTTCCCTTGGGACAGCGCCTTGTAACGTCGCACTTAAGAGGCAGCTTAAGTGCGACGTGTTAAGAAGCTTCCTAAGGGAGACTTCGGGGAACACACTTACGAACATAAACAACTTCTGTAAGATATATCTTTTAGAGTCTTCTTAGCGGGCTAAGAGTGAACGTTATCGGGGAACCGGGCCCAGGGCTGTTAATCTCCGGTCAACTGTATTCAACTGTATTTTTACAAGATTTTTTGTTGCCGTTATTTTACAGTAATTTTTTGGTGCCCCGGCTGCCGGAATATTACTGTTTTTTCACAGTTTTTTTTATAGTCTAGGATACATAATTTATTAAATGATCAAGCTTTTTCCATAACATGGGGAATCACAGTAAAAGAAATGTAACGTTGTTCACTAAGAGATAATCCCATAGCTGTATACAATAATTAAGGCAACTTGTCTTTTGTAAAGCCACAGCCATAATGATATATTTACTGTCTCACAAACACAAGAATACCATAGCCTTGTCTGCCAAAATGGTTTCCCAGGCCAGAAGGCTTCCTACCCTGTTTGCGACCTCATCACTCTTCAGGCTAAGTCTAATGAGGGGAAATGAGGAGAGGAAGAGGTGAGCGAGCCAGCCACATCACGCTGGCTACGCTGGCTGCCTGTCATCTTTGTTTTATTCAGCTATACTCTGCCTGTCATCATTGTTTTATTCAGCTACTCTGCCTGTCATCATTGTTTTATTCAGGTTCTCTGGCTTTCTTGATCTTTATTGTTCTTGCCTATACATATATCCCAGTGGAATGTTCAAAGTGGTCAAAGTCTTTATATTGCACTATAAAGGTTATAGACAATATGCCACTTGGGTTGAGGAAGTCTGGTGAATATCTCAATGCAAATGAACTAGTGAAAACTGGTTCTTAAACTTTACATCAGGATGATGCATGGGCATCAGGCAAATGGGATTCAACAAGAATAATGTTTTCCTTGGTGACATCATTTACCCTTTAGTTGAACCTATTGACATCTCTGTTAAACTGTTCTGACTTCTAGCCAGATCTAAAATCTCCAGTTTCTGCAGGCTGCTGGTAGCCTTTTAGACATGATGTCAATGAAGCTGGTAGCAGGGTGACAATGTGCCGTACCCAAGACCCTGCTGGAGATACAACACTAAGTAAATTTCATATATATCAAACCAGACCTTATTCATAATGTCAAACGTTAAAATAATACAACTGCATTTATTCTCGAACACAATGAAACACAAAATAGTCACAAATCTTTAAATCAAGAAATGAATCATATTTATTAAATAGAAAAGCACTTTTATTTGCAAAAGTATTTCTCACAAACTGATTTAAAATATGATTTAAACAATTTGAGCCAAGTTTGTTTCCTCATTACAGTAGCAGTGTAGAGGGGCCACTGAGACCGGTAGCAATATATAGTGACGTTCTACCTGGATGACCCAAATAGAACCTTAAAATGATTCCACTGTACATGTTCGTATGTCAACATCAGTATTGAGACAATAAGTGATGATGAATGGCTTACAGTACAACATTAGTGACTAATCTTCATCTAACCTGGGCAGGAAGATTTCCCATGGGTGTCTGTCATACACTCATGTGAAGAGTACAAATCCACAGTATGAACTTTCACACTTGCACGCACGCACGCACGCACGCACGCACGCACGCACACACACACACACACAGAAATTGTTGGCTTTTAATTTAAAGATCTTATTTTCTCATTTGCATGACTCACATTCAAATAAAACACATAGTATGAGTCAACCAATCACTGCCCACATGACACCAAAACTTCATAACATCGTAATCAGTTATCATTATCTACATAATCACCTAGTCGATCCTTGTACATTCTCTGCATTCCATTATAGTTTACATAGCACTTGGTATGTTACAAAATGTAGGCCACTTCTCAATCCCTCTTCGGCCTATGACAGTGTTATGTGAATTAGTATATACAGTGTAAACATTTAAATATTTTTCTTAACTACATCACTGGATAAATTACAGTAACTAAGCTACTGCTTAGGCCGTATCAGAGACCTACATCTACACCGGCCCTCTGTATGACATTCAGCATCCACACGTCTGGGTGGTTACGCCCAAATACCACAGCCTCGGACTCATTGTTTAAATTTTCCACGCTGAGTTTATCTAACATTTTCCAGACATTTTAACCTCCTAATTTTAGTCTTTAGAATGCTTAGTTGAAAACAATGAGCCTCAAAAAACCTCCACTATCAATATTCCATGATGTACGAGAGGCTTCAGGATACAGGCTGTCAACCTATGTTCCCCAGAGAGTAGGGTCCAGGAGGAGAAAAGGCACCACAGTCCTTAGTTCGTCCCAGATATGTGGAGTAGTTAGGAGGTGGTTGGTTTTAGTACTGGAGGGCTCACGTAGTTCAATCAGAGTTAAGTGGGTTTCTAGAGTGGTGTAATGAAGATTGTTCTGAGATCATGCTCTTCTCTAATTAGCCTGAGACCAGGCATGTTTCTTTTAGGATTTGGGCCTAATTCAGCAGGCTAACACAGTATAACAGAGGTCTCCAAACCCTACCATGGAGAGCCTAGTGTCTGCATGTTTTCACCTTGTACAAGGCTGATGGATTAGCTCACTTATTGGTTAGGATCTCCACTCACCTGGCAGTCTAGGTCCTAAATTGGCTCTAATTGAAGGGAAAGACCAAAAACCAGCATACACTAGGCCCTCCATGGAAGGGTTTGGAGACCCCTGCAGTATATCATGCTAGTGACCTTTGCCGGTCACCATGGCTAGGAGTAGTGACTGATGGCTAGGCATCGTCTTCTAGTGATGTCATTATAAATGGCCAGTGCCACCATAGCTAATCCTCACTAGTGAGCCTGTTCCTTCTTTGCCATTCAGAGAGCAAATGAACAAGGCCCTGGAACTAAATTCAGTTATGATGCACATGTATTATGTTAAACTGAGCATCTGCACATAACCATGTTGTCAGATTGGTAATTACCTGACCTGTCTGGCCACCTACACTGTATTTGCTCAGCCAGGCACACTCACACAACCATACAAACACACACATACTGTACACACACGTATTTTTCATAGACTTTTTTATTTATTGGATGACCTGTGACCTGCAAGAAAGAAGTTATCTGTGTAGTTTGCATCATGTATCCAATGCCTTACCATTAAACATTTAGGTCTTTGACCTAATTACCTTTGTGGCCTTTATTATATGAAACTGAACTGGTAAGATTTTTGTTTCTCACCTGACAGACCTTCAGCAGAGCTGCCAGCACCACCTCTCTTGAAGAACTTTATTACATCCATAGCTAGGGTTATGAATATAGCGATATACAATAGCATTATGATCATCACTAATGTTATGGTTTCACAAAACAATCATCTATGGCTTGTGATATTATAATTGTTCAGTTTGAGATAACTGTTATTGTTCTGTCAATTACATAATTTCTGCCTCACTTAGCCTACACTCACTGCCAGAGGATTTTTTTAGTAGGTTAGACAAAAAGTTAGCTAGCAAATAACGTTTCCTCTGATCCATAGCTATCTGGCTTATGGATTAATGATACTAATTATAGTAAAATACTTTTTAATTTGTAATTTGTAAAGGCGTGTAAATTATCTATCTGTCATATGTTTCCAATATATCACATTGTATGAAGCTGTCTTCACTTCATTCCTGGCAGAAACAACCACAGAAAGTTTGTCACTATGCATAACTAAATGCTTTATTAATATTAGAGCATCAGCAGCTTCCGCCAGGTCCTAGCGCCTGCTGATTGATGTACTGTATATAGTGAATTGTCATACGCAATTGCACTGTTGAAAAAGAAATGACAGAGAGAAAAGAACGATTTATTTAAATTAATATGAGTTCATGTGTTGTTCGTTTTATTTTTACAATAATTAAAACTAAATACGATTGATTGCATCCATAAATATATATTTATAAATGTGTATTTTACCCCTCCAACTAGGTGGTTTGAAGTACGCTTGGCACTCTATTGGTACTTTGACCTCTGAAAAGGGTCATACATTGTCTTCAAATGCTTTACATTTTTTATGGTTTTTGATTCAGAAGACTCTTGGCCACAAGTTGAATAAGTAAAACTCAACCTTTTGAGACAATGATTTTCATGCATGATGTCATATAGAGCCAAAAAACACACGTTAATAACTAGTTTATTATTTTAGAATGCATGTAAACCATGAAGATTACTATAACTCTGTAATATCCATACTGGCATGTCCCCAGGTCTTGAGAAACAGTGTGACAATATTAGGGGGACATACAAATAGGTCAATAAAACAGTCCTATCTCATTGCAGAAATATTATTTTGTCATTTTCAATTCATTACTTGTATGTAAGGTTTTTAGAAAAAGAAATTAGAGAAGTACCCAACTTTGACACTTGATATCTCCGGCTGTGATGAACCTGCATGGACAAGCCACTACTCATTCTTTGCAGCAGAACCCCTTATTTCAGATGCTACCAACCACGAATTTCTGGCATAGTTTGGAAAATATGATGCTTTGACACCTTGATACACTTGATACAGTAGTATTAGGGAAGATCACTGTCATAACTGCACAAACAGTACTAGACAGAAGTCATAAATAACTCACTGGGTTGTTTGCTGATTGGCTGCTTGACTTTCTATCAGTCTGTCCCTGAGGCTGTGTTTGCATATGATTTAATAGGCAGACTCACTTTCTCAGGGGAAGTGTTGTCAACTACTTTGTACTGTCTTAGGGCATAGTTTCAGTTACAAACCATGTGTAAATACTACTTAGATAGGATATGTTAATAGACATTACAAACACCTTTATCTGATCCTATGGTCTTTACATCAAATATGCTACCTGTTCTCATGGCAATATGTGAGTAACCGTACGTAATGGACATTTTGCTGCATTACGTAAACAGACTTATGTACAGTATATGGCCATTCAAATTTGAACCTTTGTACGTATTAAATGGCCGTTCTACCAGAGCATTTCTAAGAATAGACCAGTCCGTTGCAATTTAACGTACTTGGGGAACATTTAGTTCAGGAATAACATGCTAGGTTATTGAGCTTAAGGTTAGGGTAAGGTTAAGGTTAGGTTAAGTTAAACTGACTTTTTAATGTTTTGTAAACATACAAGGCTTTACGTTTCCATGACTCTGAAAATGTACACGTGTTCGAATTACTTGTTTTGTACGATTTTTTACGTATCGCCATGAGAGCAGCCTCAACTATGTTAGAATGACTGGCTGCAGCCATGAGCAACAAAAGCTGTTACTTTAAGTAATTCTCACTCAGATTTTAACATTGCATTACTCAGGGGTTCCCAAATGGTTTTGTGAATTTCAGAACTTTAGTGGCCACTAAAACAGTTGGCTATGAGCTGCAGCCCCTGAAAAAAAAATCTTCATTCAGGCCCCGAAAAGACTGTCATGAAACCTGTATTCAAAACAATGTTTATTAAACCCATACGGAAATCTAATATATGGCAATATATGTATATAACCTATATGTACTATATCGGCATATATGGTGGAAACATCATCACATACAGTGCCTTGCGAAAGTATTAGGCCCCCTTGAACTTTTCGACCTTTTGCCACATTTCAGGCTTCAAACATAAAGATATGAAACTGTAAATTTTAGTGAAGAATCTACAACAAGTGGGACACAATCATGAAGTGGAACGAAATTTATTGGATATTTCAAACTTTTTAAACAAATAAAGAACTGAATAATTGGGCATGCAAAATAATTCAGCTCTCTTAAGTTAATACTTTGTGGAGCCACCTTTTGCTGCGATTACAGCTGTAAGTCGCTTGGGGTATGTCTCTACCAGTTTTGCACATCGAGAGACTGAAATTTTTGCCCATTCCTCCTTGCAAAACAGCTCGAGCTCAGTGAGGTTGGATGGAGAGTGTTTGTGAACAGCAGTTTTCAGTTCTTTCCACAGATTCTCGATTGGATTCAGGTCTGGACTTTGACTTGGCCATTCTAACCTGGATATGTTTATTTGTGAACCATTCCATTGTAGATTTTGCTTTATGTTTTGGATCAATGTCTTGTTGGAAGACAAATCTCCGTCCCAGTCTCAGGTCTTTTGGAGACTCCATCAGGTTTTCTTCCAGAATGGTCCTGTATTTGGCTCCATCCATCTTCCCATCAATTTTAGCCATCTTCCTTGTCCCTGCTGAAGAAAAGCAGGCCCAAACCAAGATGCTGCCACCACCATGTATGACAGTGGGGATGGTGTGTTCAGGGTGATGAGCTGTGTTGCTTTTACGCCAAACATAATGTTTTGCATTGTTGCCAAAAAGTTTGATTTTGGTTTCATCTGACCAGAGAACCTTCTTCCACATGTTTGGTGTGTCTCCCAGGTGGCTTGTGGCAAACTTTAAACAACACTTTTTATGGATATCTTTCAGAAATGGCTTTCTTCTTGCCACTCTTGAAAAATAAGGCCAGATTTGTGCAGTATACAACTGATTGTTGTCCTATGGACAGACTCGCCCACCTCAGTTGTAGATCTCTGCAGTTCATCCAGAGTGATCATGGGCCTCTTGGCTGCATCTCTGATCAGTCTTCTCCTTGTATGAGCTGAAAGTTTAGAGGGACGGCCGGGTCTTGGTAGATTTGCAGTGGTCTGATACTCCTTCGATTTCAATATTATCACTTGTACAGTGCTCCTTGGGATGTTTAAAGCTTGGGAAATCTTTCTGTATCCAAATCCGTCTTTAAAACGGTATCTCGGACCTGCCTGGTGTGTTCCTTGTTCTTCGTGATGCTCTCTGTGCTTTCAACGGACCTCTGAGACTATCACAGAGCAGGTGCATTTATACAGAGACTTGATTACACACAAGTGGATTCTGTTTATCATCATTAGTCATTAAGGTCAACATTGGATCATTCAGAGATCCTCACTGAACTTCTGGAGAGAGTTTGCTGCACTGAAAGTAAAGGGGCTGAATGTTTTTGCTCGCCCAATTTGTCAGTTTTTTATTTGTTAAAGAAGTTGCTTTTTCACAAAAAATTACAGTTTTATATCTTTATGTTTGAAGCCTGAAATGTGGCAAAAGTTCGATATGTTCAAGGGGGCCGAATACTTTCGTAAGGCACTGTATATGTACATATATGTCGAAATATACAAAAAATAGCAGTTTTTATATATGTGACATACATTTCCACATTTGTCATCCATATCTGCATTTACCTATGATTTACAGAGTGTATAGGTGATGTAATTTAGAAATACTGCAACTTTTATTCTTGCCTTATGTCAGTTAAGAATTTGTCTACAAAGAATGAATGCTTATGCGTGAGATATTGATGTTATATACAGTGCTGTTTATGTGATGATAAGACATATATGTCAATGAAAGTTTTGGTAAAATCTTTTTTAAATGTCTCCTACACGGAAATCTAATATATGGCCATATATGTTTGTATACTTATGTCAGAAATTGGCATATATCAAGTCAAGTCAAATTTATTTATAGAGCAAAAGTTTAACACAACTGTAGTTGATCCAAAGTGCTTTACAGTACAATAACATTTATAAAATATATTAGGACAAGTATCAAAATCATTCAGTAAATATACATACTGTATATACATAATGTAGAACACAGACTAATTTAAAATACATACACAACATTGACGGAATGCAAGAGAGTAAAAATAGGTAATTAAGATGGATTGAAAAGCAACCAGAGATGGAGAGGTCTTGATGTCTAAAGGTAAATTGTTCCAGAGCTTTGGGGCGACTACTGAGAAAGCTCGATCACCTTTTGATTTGCACCGAGAGCGAGGGACAGATAAAACTGACTGATCACAAGATCTTAGTGACCTAGAGACTGTGTATGGCCTAATAAGATCACAAATATAATCTGGGGCCAAACTATGTAGAGTCTTGTAGGCAAAAGGTAGTATCTTACAGTCGACTCTAAAATATATCGTGACATATATGGCATATATGGTGGAAACATCATCACTTAAATGTACATATATGTCAAAATATTTAAAGAATTGCCATTTTTATATATGTGACAAATATTTCCTCATTTTGTAATTCAAATTTTGTAATCAAAATACGGTAATATATTTTCAAATATATGTTGACTTTTTGTATGTATGGCCATATATTAGATTTCTGTATTTAAATATTTAATTAACATATATGGTAATATATTTTTAAATATATGTTACTACTTTTCATATGTATGGCCATATATGGCCATATATTAGATTTCGGTATGTGTAAACTGGACACGACATGTTGGCCTAACGACATGTTGGAATGTCAACAAATGTCATTGCGTCAAAGATATATTTAAAGGCATGCTACAACAAAGTTACTATATCTTAGTGCTACATCCAGTACATTCCTTAAATATGTCATTCCTCTACTGCATTGAATTCTTCTATCCATAAAGCTGTCAGCGTCCTCCATTAGTCCACACAGGACTTTACACTACTGTTGCAACTTCTACCCTTTGGTTTGATCAGATGTCACACAGGGAGGGACAAGTGTAGGTAGTGGAGAACACACCTCCCGCATTTTGTTTCCTTCGACAATCAGCCCAACTCTAAGGTCTGGTTTGTGTGGGAGATAACTTTCCCGTTGAGTCAACGCTGAAGATTATGACAACAAACGGATGTTGGTAGTACACCAGGTGCCATCCACCCCCTGAATACTATAATGAACATAAATTGAATTGTTTCTGATTAAGACATTTATATTAGACCCAATATAATGTGTTACTGTATACCAATTATGCAAGATAAGGAAATCATTAGACACATATGGTCATAAATGAACCTGTTTATTTATATTCTGATGCAGTGAAAGCAAGTTAGGAGACAATGAACCAGTGGAGATAACACTAGTATGCGAGGGAAGTGGTGGGCAGACAGTGTGGTTCTATTGTATTGTGATGTCACTTGTAGCCATCTCCGTGAAGGCTGTTGTAATGTTGTTCTTCTGAAGGACATGTAGAGGCACAGTAGTGTGTCATAAAACAGTATTCCATGGACATTGTAGGAGAGGCTTATCTAAGGATTTACTGCCATCATGCATAAACATATTGTGTTACCACAATGGTGAGGTTATTGTGTCTATATTAGGCATTGGCCTGATAGGAGTGTCTTATTATCAGGTCTCTTGTTTCCTCTTTGTCTAAATTTAACCTGCCCTCTAAGGAATAATTTTCCTTTGTGGTATAGTGAGTAGGCAAACATTCCATTATTAAAAAGGTTTCCCTACGTAATGAACCTTGTGCATTGTGAGATAATATAGAATATGTGACCTGTGTGATTGCCAGCTGGATCAAACAAGGGACTATCCCATGCAGTTGTAAATGCCAGCATAAGCCTTACATCTGTCATTTTACAAAATATCCATCAGGGAATAAAAGCTACCTAAACGTGAATTGATGAAAATAGTAAACAAATGGTACTTGCTGTAGGCTTAAGTGTGTAGGTGGGTCTTGATCTTAAAGAGTAATTTTTTTTTATCAAACATGATGTTTTGGAGATTAAAACTAATATATATTTTTATTATTTTTACTGAGGTATTTGCTGTCTTTGTGTTTCAAAACTGCCAGTGCCATCTCAACATGAAACCCACCAGAGTCTACGGGCCTGCTGGCGGGACCAAACACTGCATATTATCTTTTAATCTTTGAATAACTTTTGATAGAAAAATCGAAGTTTTGTCCGTGACAGCTGACATTCCACTGATAAGAACAACGTATGCCATGTTAACTTCTGCATTACGCAGCCTCATCCACATGTCATCACAGTTGTCCTTAGTTAGGAGTTTAATTTTGAAAAATGCATTTATATAGAAAAACGTGTGCAAACTTCTGAAAAGTGTCCTGTATATAGTTATGTTTTGTTACTGATTTCTGTCCAAGGGAGCATTCTGAAGTTAGTCAACTACTGTACTCAAACACTTCAAATTGGTTGTTGAACACAAACTTCTTAATATTTTTCTTTGAATTCTAGAATAAATAATAACATAAATTGAACAACTTTTTTTGTTATTTCATGTTTATTTTACATTATCAAGACGTAATCACATTATGGTACTGTAGTTGAGAGTGTTCTGAATCCATAAAGCCCAAGCATGAAATCCTCAGTGGTAGTGAAAACAGAGACGAAGCAATTGCAGACAAACTGGTAGAATCTTTGTACCAAAAACAAAAAAGGCTACTCCCAAAAAGACATATATAAACAGCACCTAACACCAGCGAGATATACAGTATCTCACAAAAGTAAGTATAGCCCTCACATTTTTGTAAATATATGATTAGAACTTTTCATGTGACAACACTGAATAAATGATACTTTGCTACAATGTAAAGTTGTGAGTGTACACTATAACAGTGTACATTTGCTCTCCCAACAGAGTAAGTACACCCCTAAGTGAAAATGTCCAAATTGGGTCCAATTAGCTATTTTCCCTCCCTGGTGTTACTTGACCATTAGTGTTACAAGGTTTCAGGTGTGAATGGGGAGCAGGTGTGTTAAATTTGGTGTTATTGCTCTCACACTCCCTCATACTGGTCACTGGAAGTTCAACATGGCACCTCATGGCAAAGAATTCTCTGAGGATCTGAAAAAAAGAATTGTTGCTGTACATAAAGATGGCCTAGGCTATAAGAAGATTGTCAAAACCCTGAAACTGAGCTGCAGCACGATGGCCAAGACCATACAGCGGTTTAACAGGACAGGCCTTGCAAAGTTGAGTGCACGTGCTCAGTGTCATATCCAGAGGTTGTCCACTCCTATTCAACCTGTATATGCTCCCACTGAGCCAAATAATGAAAAAGAAACAAACCACAGCTATGCAAACGACACTCAGATCTACTTAGCCCTATCGCCTAACGACTACAGCCCCATTGACTCCCTATGCCAATGCATTGACGAAATTAACAGTTGGATGTGCCAAAACTTTCTTCAGTTAAACAAAGAGAAAACTGAAGTCATTGCATTTGGAAACAAAGATGAAGTTCTCAAGGTGAACGCATACCTTGATGCTAGGGGTCAAACAACTAAAGATCAAGTCCGGAATCTTGGTGTGATTCTGGAGTCAGACCTTAGTTTCAGTAGTCATGTTAAAGCAATAACTAAATCAGCATATTATCATCTTAAGAATATCTCAAGAATTAGATGCTTTGTTTCCAGACAAGACTTAGAGAAACTTGTTCATGCTTTCATCACCAGCAGGGTGGATTATTGTAATGGCCTCCTCACTGTTCTTCCCAAAAAGACCATAAGACAGCTACAGCTCATACAGAATGCTGCTGCCAGGATTCTTAGCAGAAACAGAAAATATGAACATATCACGCCAGTCCTCAGGTCTCTACACTGGCTCCCAGTCACATTTAGGATAGACTTTAAAGTATTATTACTGGTATATAAATCACTCGATGGCCTAGGACCTCAATACATCGCAGATATGCTCATTAAATATTAACCCAACAGACCACTCAGATCATTAGGATCTAGAGATACCAAGGATTCACTTAAAATGCGGAGAATCTGCTTTTAGCTAATATGCCAGCTGCAGCTGGAACCAGCTCCCAGAAGAGATCAGATGTGCTCCAACAGTAGTCACCTTTAAATCCAGACTCAAAACACATCTGTTTAGCTACGCATTTACTGAATGAACACTGTGCTAAGTCCGAACTGATTGCACTCTATTTTATATGATTCGTTCAGTCTCTTGTATTTTTTAAACTGTACTATTTTTCTAATTGTTTTTTTTTCATTTTAATTGCTTTAATTTTATCTTTAATCTGTTTTAAATTTTTATGTTTTCCTGTTCATGTAAAGCACCTTGAATTGCCATTGTGTATGAAATGTGCTATATAAATAAACTTGCCTTGCCTTTGGGAAATAGACGTATGAGTGCTTCCATATGTCAACTTGAGTGCTTTCCATGCGTCTTTCAGTGCTCAGACCATACGCCGCACACTGCATCAAATTGGTCTCCATGCCTGTCATCCCAGAAGGAAACCACTTCTAAAGATGATGCAAAAGAAGGCCTGCAAACAGTTTGCTGAAGACAAGCTGACTAAGGACATGGATAACTGGAACCATGACCTGTGATCTGATGAGACCAAGATAAACTTTTTTGGTTCAGATGGTGTCAAGTGTGTGTGGCGGAAACCAGGTGAGGAGTACAAAGACAAGTGTGTGTGGCGGAAACCAGGTGAGGAGTACAAAGACAAGTGTGTGTGGCGGAAACCAGGTGAGGAGTACAAAGACAAGTGTGTGTGGCGGAAACCAGGGCTGCGTCTCAATACGCAAAGTATGCATACTAAATAGTATGCCAGACTACGATTAGTATGTCCCAAACCATAGTACGCAAAAATAGTATGTCAGCAGTCCCCGGATGGTCTACTATTTCCGGGGGATTTTCGAAGTATGCAACCCTGCATGCTTTTTGGCCTGATATAGCCCACAATCCGTTGCGACACAAAA
>JACXGM010006901.1:0-19263 GCA_016801145.1 Umbra pygmaea | reverse complement strand
GAGTAGTACAAAGACAAGTGTGTGTGGCGGAAACCAGGTGAGGAGTACAAAGACAAGTGTGTCTTTCCTACAGTCAAACATGGTGGAGGGAATGTCAGTTCATTGAGGGAACCCTGATTGCCAACATGTACTGTGACATATTGAAGCAGAGCATGATTCCCTCCCTTGGAGACTGGGCTGCAGGGCAGTATTCCAACATCATAACGACCCAAAACACACCTCCAAGACGACCACTGCATTGCTAAGGATGCTAATGTTAAAGGTGATGTACTGGCCAAGCAGACCTAAACCCTATTGAGCAAATGTGAGGCATCCTCAAATGGAAGTTGGAGGACGGCAAGGTCTAACTTCCACCAGCTTTGTGATGATGTCATGGAGGAGTGGAAGAGGACTCCAGTGGCAACCTGTGAAGCTCTGGTGAACTCCATGCCCAAAGGGGTTAAGGCAGTGCTGGAAAATACACACAGAATATTGACATTTTGGACATTTTCACTTAGGGGTGTACTCATTTTTGTTGCCAGCGGTTTAGACCTTAATAGCTGTGTGTTTAATTATCTTGAGGAGACAGCAGATTTACACAGTTTTACAAGCTGTACACTCATTACTTCACATTGTGGCGAAGTGTCATTTCTTCAGTATTTTCACATGAAAAGTTATAATCATATATTTACAAAAATAAGAGGGGTGTACTCACTTTTGTCAGATACTGTAAGCGTATCTCAGAAAAATGTCTGACACTGAAAACAGGGATAATGGAGATCTACTGTAAATAGAAGTACTGATGAGGTTATACAAATCAGCTAAGATGAGAGTGACAATGACATAATGGCAAAGTCCATAGTTGGTCATGCATTTTCGGGCCCGGAATCACCACAGGATGGCAGCCACGCTCCATGGAACGTGACAACACCCCCCACCAAGTGTGCCAACCCCCAAGGCACCCAACCAAAACAACACAATTTGTCCACTCAGGAACCCTGCCTCTTCCAGCGGAACCCATGGAGTGCGCCGCAGCGTGGCTCGGACTTGCAAAGCCTCTTCCAGGGACCAGCCCGGCGGACATTGACCCCTTTGCCAGTCAGGTCTGGAGATGTCAGGTGGTCTATTCTTTGGCTCCGGGGCCCTCTCTTGTCCCGGTGGTGATATGCCCCGTTTCCGGCCCGTGGGACCTGTGAACATCAGAAAGGCTGGAGGAACAGATGCCTGCCACCCTGGAAGTGGCGCCGCACCCTGCTGCTGGGGCAAGTCAGGGCCAGATGTGAGTATAACCTTCCTCTGGAAAAGCCCAGAGGCCTCCGGTCCACTCCATTTGACAAGCTCTCTATACACCCCTCCAACAAAAATGGGAAACCAGGGGCTTTTGTTCACTCTGAACCCCTAGGACCCTCCTTAGGGGCGAGATGGCCTCTGGGGTTTAGACGGATGTGCCAGATTGGGTAGGAGAGCTGCTGGAGTGGTGGGGCATGGCACAAATTGAACTGCCCCCTGAGGCACCTTTTCTCTCTGGAATCAAAAAAGGATGGCCGCCATGCTCCATGAAATGTAAGCACTTGATGGTCCTATTAACAGAAATGCCTGTAGTGACAAACGGTTGAAAATCATAGACCTGTATTTAAAGGTGCTTCCATGCAGAAAAAGTCCAGCTATGAAATAATATAAACTAAATAACTACCGGTACACAAGATGGCTATGTCACCGATAGGCTTATTCGGATGTGGAGAGATCAGAATAAGAGATCATTGGGGAAATAATAACTTAAATTATCAGTAATTTGACCACTCTCACGCAGAGCAATGATTTAATAAATGCACAACAGGTGGATTCAGAACCATGGCCAGCTCTGTAGCTGATGGAAATATGTAGACTAAAAACAGCCTTGCGTAAGAGTAAACATAGGAAAATTTCATTTCTTTGCCTTAAGCAAACAGCTACACCCATACAAAAACATTTGGCCTATCTGGAATCTATGGCGGATATAAAATAATCACTTTGAAAGATTGGGCTTGACAGCTCGTGGTGCTATTCTTTATCATCATCCATTCATTGCTTTTTACAGAAGAGCAAGAGTGACCTTTGTTTCAACATAATTTGTGAATAAGTAGTGCTTGAGGAAATAATTTGGTGGGTGGCAGGATATTTTATTCCAAAATAAATTTCAACAACCTCCTTTTGAAATGTTTTACATTTCTGTTTACTCAGGCAAGAATACGAAAAACATATAAAATGTTTTATTTCATTTCATAAAAAAGAGAAGCCATTCTGATTGGTTGGGCCAGTACTATCTTTGGCTGGGCTGAGGCCCTATCTGGGCCGAGGCTGTCTGGCCCTGCCATGGCTTTGCCACTGCTTCTACATCATCCAAGGGATGGGTCCTGTATAAAGTAGCTAAACTCCCTTTGAGATGACCTCCTCGAGTCTTACTACAGAAGAAGGTGGCATCGAGAGTTAATTAAGAATGTGGCTAGTAAAAATTAATACACATTTTCAGGCAAAGCCACATAATTTTAATTTTCATTTGAAGGGGTGGGACACAGATGAAATGGAAGGTGAGATTGACTCTTTAAAATTAGTCTCGCTATGTGATGATGAGCACTAGATTGTTCAGAAGTGACACCATGGAATTTCACAGTTTACTTTGAATGGCGTTGATTAATAGAACTGGTATGCCTTTCCAGAACAATCCAGCATGTTAAACTCACTTCAGATAGAACAATTACTATTCCATACAATAATAGACAGTGATGGGAAGAAACTATAAACAGCATTTTTATTAGCATTCCAGCATGAGGCCATAAGGTTGTTGAGGTAAGTATGCCAATCATCTGAGAATACAGTGCCAGAGCGTTGTGTGTCTGTGGTGAAGTGTTTAGCACTGATTGGTTTTTGCACATGTATTGCTCCTGAAACACCAGGCTTTGATTTTCCTTATCAGACAAATGAACAAATGTATCCCTACCAGCTATATTTTGGGGGTATAAAGCAATATCAGCAGGGTAAGAAACATAATGTAGTTCACTGAATCAAGGGTAAAGATAATTATTTTATTATTAATGAAATAAGGACTACAAGAAGACTGACACGCAGACATTTCTAGAATCAGACCAGTTAAAATGCTACTGTGTTAAACAGCCACAGCTTGAGAAGTGCAAAATTTGGATTAGCATTAACTAAAAAGTTAAGCCAGCAGTTTATGTTATTGTAACACAGGATACTGTATTTTAGCATAACACAAGTTATGTTAGCATTATCGGTAGGGTCTGGAAAGAAAATGTAGGACCCCAGTGTTGTTAGTATTGGCCCATAGTGTCGTGTTGACATCATCAGTGGCAAAGCCTGTTAAGCGCATAAACAGTCCACCGGAGGATCTGGCGTCGATTCAGAAAGATACATATTTGTGTGAACATTCACCTTGGCAGCACCAGTTTATGTGTGGTGCATTATAAATTACTAACCAAGATCACTTCATTAACCCAGGAATTCTTCATTAAATATTGTGCTAAAGGCTTAAATCTATTAAGGAAGTAGGGACACAAAGCTATTAGTCAACATTATTTGCTCACAATAGCATTCAGTTGGACGACTGTTCAGTGAGTTTTTTGTCAAAAATAATTGATACCAAGATTTTTTATCCATCCAACTTGCACCAACCATACTCCCCAACAGCTCAACTGTGGCATTCTGCATTCTTCAACAAGTGATCTCAATTAATCACAGGAGAGATGTTAATAATTGAAATTAATTCTGTATTTATAGCATAAAACATTTGGAAGAACCATTTTAATTTATTGGGTACTGAATAAACCATTTCACACATATTTATAATACATTTATTTTAAAGGCTTGGTGAGTTATTACGCTCATTTGTTTAATCGTTTTTAAATATGAAATGTATGTGTGTCCTGTATGAAATCCCAATGTGTATTTACAAAATATTCTGTTATAACGGAAACTTTTGCAGGGTAAGCTGCTACAATCTATAAAAAGGCTTCCTAAATGGAGAAATATTACAAAGGACTGTAAGAATAGTTGAACAGGGCTGAGTATCTAGAATGAATGTCTGAACTTTGACTGGCTGTTTGGGCTTTTTAATAGTATCAACATTAAAATGTAACTTCCTATCATTGTGTTCGGTGCCTAACTATAACTGTAGATGAAGACCAATATTGTAGAGCGGAATCTAATGGACGGCAAAGAGAGGAGGATGAAAGGAAGAGATAAGAGAAATGTAGGCATGGGTAAATGGAGGGAGACAGTGAAGTAAACCTGATAGAGGTGTCAGCTCATCATATCTGGACTAGCTTAGTATGCCACCTACAGGCAAGGTCAGGGTGCAACTAACCATCCTCACATATTTATCATGTAACCATTACCCGATATTTTCCCCCTAACATATTCATCATCTAATCACCACCATATTTTTATCCACACCCACATATTTATCAACAGTCATCAACACCGTTGCAGGTTAGACAGGAATTAGCCAGTCGTTCTTTCAAATCCTTATCCACCACAAACCGTGAACGTAGGCTCTGGGCAGAAACACCAAACTACTGTAAGATCATAATTACAGTAGGGGAACGAATAGGAGACCGTGAGAATGAAACTACGCCAAAATATGGTCCCAATGCAAGTTTACGAGGGGTTCATCCTGTAACGCAACTGAAGCCGTAAAACGAGTCTGCAAAGATCCACCGTACTGAGAAGGAATTGACTTGGAATTTCAATGGCCCAAATTCTCACAGCAAGCCAGTGTGGTTTGGTTTGTTTACTTCCGAATCCCAGGCCAACAAAAGACACATAAATTGTATCACAGTTGGATGGAATACAAAAAGAATTCCTTTACAGTCTCTGCTTATCAAAGTCTGGCATCAGTGAAGACTAGTGACTAGAGTAGAACTTCCAATTTCACTTTCTACAAAGGGTAATGTGTCTGGCGCTAATGTCATAAAAATATCATTATCTTTTTATTAAGGCCAGGGAAATCTCCAGGAGATGCTTTTAAATTGTGAACATTGAACTCCAAATGTATTTGGACAGTGAAACATTTTTGGTTTATTGTTTTGGATATAAAAGATAAAATGATTTAAATGTGGTAAAGCTCAGACAGTCAAATTATTCAAGCAGGGCTGCTCAATACTGCTATTTGAAAAAAATACCATCCAGTATGTTTTCATTCCAAAGCTAGTTTAGCACACGATTCGGATAAAAATCTTATTCAGTTTGGTTACGACTGGGTTAGAGTGATACCTACATGACGGTAGCTCTCCAAGAGAAGCTATTAGCAGTTATAATAGAAGGTTTTTTAACCATATCAACGTAAAAGCTGCACTATACGTTCCATTCATTTGTTCTTTTGGCCTGAATTCTACTTAAATATTTTCCGAAAATACACATTATTACTATGTCAATAATATCTATTCTTTGCTAGTTAGATATTGTGATATGTCGATTTTGCTATTCTACTATTGTCTATATTTTGTATTATTTAAGTTGTCGTTTTCCATCCCTGGATCCAATATGCTAGTTCCTAATGTTCACTTGTCGGAAAATATCGTTTTCAAAAAAAGTTACTTAGTGCAGGTTTAACCATATTAAAATACATTTGATAAAGTTGCCCAATTTTAGGGTATTAAAGGTATTTGGACAATTGGCATAGTTGATTTTTAATACTGGCCCTGTATGATGGTTTGCATTACTAGTGTATGCATGGTGTCATGCATATGTGTAGTGGATGAAGGAAGGGAGACCAGAGTGAGTGTTGCGTTCTCAGATTTAATTGGAACACCAAAAATTTACAAAACTCAAAGCAGAGTCTGGCTGCTAGTATAACAGGGCATACTTTGGTGCCCAAACAAATGAACGCTACCTAACCTAGTCTTTGAGGCAACACTAAACATGAGACAGTATATATATTACTAAGGGAAATTCCTCCTTAACACTATCATAAATACTTAGCGCAGTGTCAGAGGCAGTGTAAAATCAAGCTTGTGTAGACAGGAACAACATAATCACAGCCAGGGTTAAGACCCACATTGAAACGCACCTTACCCTCTGAAACACTGGAGCCTATAAAGGCTACTCTCTCTAATCAGCATCTGGTGAGTACAATTTGAATCAATAAATCCAGCTATCAACCAATTGGAGTCACAATGATAATAAACCCCAGTGTCCAGAGGGTGGTGCCAACATCGCATAAATATCATTACACACCTACTAAATCTCAACAAGAAACACATTAATTAAACCAAACATAACCCATAAACCAATATAATCCCACAGTTTATTCTGTTAAATGTCATGACATCCCCTCTCGTTCCTGATAAGTCATTACATCAGGAATATATCAGTGTCTAGTCTTCAATCTAGGCTTTGCATTTGCCTTTGGAAGTGTCAATGACATCATGAAGGAGATGAATCAGTGATCAAGTGTGTTAGACCATTAATTAAAAATGTTTCTGACTATAATCCCCAAACTGTAAAGGTGAAAACAGTCTCTAGGGTGTACGACTGTGTCAAGTACTATACCATACGCTGAAGAGTAATCCAGCAGAACTTCAGAAGTTGCCACTCAATATACACACCTCTAGTAGGCCACATGAACAAAATGGCCAGATTACAGTTAGCTAAAAGAGACTTGAAAGTCTGTTGAGTTCTGGCAAAAGGTTTTCAATGATGAGAAGATACAGATTTACTTTCATAATGAAAGTATCATCATATGATGGAACAAGGATATTGTGGAGAAAACAGGAACTGTTTTGGGTACTGAATTGAAACAAGGAGGAGGTAATGTGATTGCTTGGTCATTTGATGGTAATGTGATGGCTTGGTAATGCAATGGTAATGTGATGGCTTAGTAATGTGTTGGTAATGTGATGGCTTAGTAATGTGTTGATAATGTGATAGTAAGGTGATGGTAATATGATGGCTTACTAATGTGTTGGTAATGTGATAGTAAGTGATGGTAATGTGATGGCTTGGCGTGTATGACTGCAACTGGTGCTGCAAGAGGACAGTTACAGGGGTTCTATCCAAGCAAAAGGACAGGTACAGAGGGGTTCTATCCAAGCATAAGGACAGATACAGAGGGGTTCTATCCAAGCTAGAGGACAGGTACACAGGGGTTGTAGCCTAGCAGAAAGACAGGTACAGTCAATCAATCAATCAATCAAATTTATTTTATAAAGCCCTTTTTACAACAGCAGTTGTCACAAAGTGCTTTGACAGACACCCGGCCCGAGACCCCCAAAAGCAAGCAACACAAGTGATGCAAAGTGGCTAGGAAAAACTCCCTAGTAGGAGGGACCTAGGAAGAAACCTAGAGAGAGGCCAGACTCAATGGGGTGGCCAGTCCTCTTCTGGCTGTACCGGGTGGGGGATCTGAAGGTACACAGCCCATTGTAATAAGGTCAATCCGTGTTCAATTATTGTCCAGCAATGAAGATATGATGGGTGGACTGTGACCATAGTCTTTATGTAGCATCAATACAGAGGGGTTCTATCCTAGCATGAGGGCAGCAACAGAGGGGTTCTATCCTAGCTAGAGGACAGATACAGAGGGGTTCTATCCTAGCATGAAGACGGGTACAGAGGGGTTCTATCCTAGCATGAAGACGGGTACAGATGGGTTCTATCCTAGCTAGAGGACAGGTACAGAGGGTTTCTGTTCTAGCAAGAGGACAAGTATAGAGGGGTTCTATCCTAGAAAGAGGACTGGTACAGAGGGGTTCTGTCCTATCAAGAGGACAGGAACAAAGGGGTTATGTCCTCGCAAGAGAACCGGTACAGAGGGTTTCTATTATATCATGAGGACAGGAACAAAAGGGTTCTAGCATAGCAAGAGGACAGGTAGTTAGGAGTTCTATTTTATCAAGAGGACAGGTACAGAAGGGTTGTAAGCATAACAAGAGGACAGGTACAAAAGGGTTATGTCCTAGCAAGAGAACAGGTACAGGGGGTTCTATCCTAGCAAGAGAACAGGTACAGGTGGGTTCTATCCTAGCAAGAGGACAGGCACAAAGGGTTTCTACTATCCTAGAAAAAGGACAGGTACAAATGGGTTCTATCCTAGCAAAAAGACAGGTACAGAGGGGTTCTATACTATCAAGAGGACAGGTACAGAGGGGTTCTAAACTATCAATAGGACAGGTACAGAGGGCTTTTATACTAGCAAGAGGACAGGTACAGAGGTTCTATACTATCCAGAGGATAGATACAAAGGGGAATTCTAGCAAGAGGACAGGTACAATGGAGGAAGCATTATTTTCTCGTGCACATCACATTTTTTCACTATTATTTTAAGTTTGACTAAGAACACATAATTTTTTTTATCAACAATCTAAAAGCTTGGGGGACATTGTCGGCTTTGGGATTTGATTTAGCAACCTTTTGGTCACTGGCCAGATGGATTTTGCTAGGCTTATGGATAATAATTTATGCATGTTAGTCATGGCTTTTTTTGTTCCCTTCTCTTTCCCTTAATATGGAGATTATGTTTCTAAATGATCCAGTAGGCAGTAGCACAAGTAGAAATTGCTCAAAGAAACAGTATAGAGGCTATACCAGCCTTCCCAATGTCTGCCCTGCAAATTGACATAATAGCAAGCCACCAGCAGAGGTCAGAGTACTCAAACATTTGACATAAAGCTGTTACATAACAAGCATCCTTAATATGTTTGATAATTCATTTAAATCATGATGAGCCATCTCTTCTAAACATGCATTACTTCCATACATGTAAAACTAATTTTATCTTTATGTTAAAACAAAATAGCATTCATTACTATATTAACTTTGATAATGCAATCAATCATATCGGAAAATCATGCAAGCAGCATAGCGCTCTGTATCCCAAAGCTGGTTTGCTTCTGAAGTTAAACAGGTTTGGGCCTGGTTGGACAAAATACTGCTGGAAGTGGTGTTAGAAGCTGGTCTAAAGATCCCAACATCCAAATGCCCCAGGGCAGTAATGAGGACATCTTCCCTCTGTAGGAATGGAAGGTTCAACAGCTGTCCTCAATCTGTGTGGTTACTAAAGATCACATGGCACTTATTGTAAGAGTAGGGGTATCAACCCCGTTGCCCTGGCCAAAAGTCTTGCCATCATAGCAACCTAATAATCCTCAGCTTTTGATTGGCTGAATCATCCCCTCTCCTCCCCACTACTACTCTGTAGGCTATTACTGTAAATGACAATGCAGTATGTTTTCAGTCAACTTGCCCAGTAAAAATATAGCAAATAAATATTAAATCCCAAAAAGCCATTCTTTCACTTTGGACATTTGTTTCTTTCATATACTTAGTGAAACCCATATTATATTTACATTGAAATACATTTAGCTATTTACATGAAAAAACGATGCTAATTAGGTAAAAGTGAAAGTTGCTAGTGCCACATACAATGTTTCCTGTGTGTGGGAAATAAACAAATTATGCTACATTCTATGCTACTACTCTATTCTACATTCAAAACACATATACCTGTCTCCAGCATCCTATTGTGAATGCCTAAATTGTATACAGTATGTACTGTAATTTTGTTTGCATTTTTTAAACAGCAGTTAAAATAACATTTTTGTTACAGAAAAGGTTTTCCATAGCAATTTAGCTTATAATCCCTTAACAGTATTTAGTGCATGCTGTCTCTCACACAAACAATAATTGAGCTAATGGTGTATATTCATTTAATCCAGAAAATTGAATGATGAAAATCTAGAATGATGGTGTATATATACCTCCACATCTAAATACCAAACTGGAGGCAAAATAATGTCACATTAGTGCCACATCCTCAACACTGAAACCTTTTGGGGTTACTAGGACTCGGGAAAAAAAGAGAAAAAATAAGCCATTTAAGAGATATGACAACTCACGTGAAATGCTTAGAAGATTTTGCCACAGAACTACACAGTTGTTTAAGATACAACAAGGTTTAATCATGTGGCAAAGAATTCAATGACAACATGGCTCTATACTGTACATAACACATTTCTCAGAGATAGATTCGACATGGTTGAACTTGCTCCGTGTGTTGTTTCAATTCAGCACCCCATAGGACAAGTACGGACCCGGAAGTTGAAGCAGCCCTGGGTGGATTCTGAGGCTAACAAGTCATGACCTTTGTTAGCATTCCATAGACTCCAATTCATTTTAGGGTCACTTTGACAGGGAATCAATTAACATCTGAAGCGTTTAAACATTCTATTTGTCCATTTTTTTTTCTAAAGAAACACGACAATGTATAAAAGGCTCCATTACCTCGTATCTCACGTAATGGCCCCGTAGCAGTCGTTTTTGTAAAAATATAAAAAAAAGATTTTAAAAATAAATATGCAAAAATTATGATTGTGTCATAACCACGTGACTTTCTGTCGCACAGGAGAGACGTAACCATATAGTCCAGGAGAAGCTTGCAGGCATTCGGGGGAACGTGGAGGCATACAGGCAAGGGAGAAGCCCATAGAGTCCATGAAAAGCATCGGAACAAAATATTTCAGCAGCGTTTTAATGGATTGGAAAAACTTCCTACTCACGCTCTCCGTTTCTGCAAGAGGCAAAATACGGAATGATTCAGATTTGTCTTGGCACAAGAATTACAACTTTCAGACAGGTCATTCACGTCACACCTACGTCATCACGCTCAGCGTGAGGCTGCGCAGTACGCTCAGTCATGATCGGAAAAGTGCTTCTAATTGACTTCAAATGCTCTCCATAGGAAGGAATGGCGTCTGTCCGTCCATTTATTATACTGTCTATGGTTTCCCATCACAAAGGATCTGGCAATTTCAGTGCACATGCGCAGAGACAGTAAAGCCCTGTTCACAAGCGATAGGAATTACAAGATTGCTATTCTCAGTGGGACGTTTTACCTGAGGGACTATCACAAATTGGAATTAAAAGTGGAAAACTGATAACACATTGTTGTATTAGTGGCAGAGTTGTGAATTTTTAGCACGGACGTTTCACCTTTTCGATAAATTTTTTTTACAACAATCCGTGTTTACAGTTACAAACTCATTAATATGAATATTTTTTCTATACTGACAATACATTCTTAGGCAAGCCAGCAAACTTCTTAGCAGAAGTAGCTAAAGTCGTATTGATTAAACTGTGAAGACTTAAAAATAACTTGAAACTATGACTTGAACACAATTTTTCACTTCCGAATTACTTATTTCCAACGAGGACATTGAAGGCAGATTAATCCATTACAACTCCGACCACGATTAGGTCTAGGCAAAGTATTCGAATATTGATAGCTACGCGAACTATTATTTTCTTTAATATATGTAGTCTAGGCCATTGTACTATTTACAATGCATATGGGATAATAATCAGATAATATTCCTGGGTTTTGGAACTTCTGATACCTTAATTACCTTGTTGGTTACCAGCAGTACAGTAGCTCGTGAATGTAGCTAAACTAGTTCCGCCTTCAGTCTGGAGACTGAACGACGTAACACTGGATTTAAAGAGCGACCCTCCTTTTGGTGCATAAATTCAAAGGTAGAGTAACTAACTGCATATCATAATATTTTTTCAGAATACCTAACATTTACCGTCACTACAACTACAATGTGTTGTTTGCAATTAAGGTTCGTTAATTTATGAAAGTTGTCTACGTTGTAACGTTATCGAACAGCTAGCTAATTGCTGTTTAGTTAGTAACCTTAGCTAGCTGGTCTAGTAGTTCAGTCAACGGTTAGGAGCCACCTGTTGCTACACTTGCTAGTTAGGTATTAATTTAGGTACATTGTACTTTGCTTGTGAACTTCAGACGTAGCTGTCAAATTATTAGGTGTACATTATTTTTCTACCTTGGGTCAACAATAATTAGCTAAACATATGCTGTATATACACGTTACAAGTAAAACCCAGTTTTGTCGATCTGGGGGTAGTACATGTACTGTACAGTACAGTAGTAGTTATTACAACTCGCTTCCTTGCTACTATCTAGTCAGCTAACTACAACCTACAGGAACTGCTGTGCTGTGCTGTACTGTGGCTACTAAAATATTTTGTAATCCAAGTGCAACTAGGTAGCGAGTGTGTTAAATTGATGAGTCACTCAGCCAGTTGGCTCATTACAGCTGTCTAGCTATATTTAGTTTTTTGCTGCTTGGTGATATTCAGTACCCTTTCTTGTTTGCCTCCACTGTAAACCACAGTGTGTACACATTATGATAATTAAATCTGCACTATGTAACTTCTCATTAATTTGTCCTGTCGGCAGGGATTTTACTTATAGAATTTTTAAGTCTTTATATATATGTGTGTGTGTCTGTGTGTGTTTTTTGAACACAGGAATAATATATTGACAGACAAAATAACAAATTTCTCATAATATGCATTTGTTGCTAGTTAGGTAATGTGAAATGTTGATTTCACTGTATTACTATTGTCTCTATTTTGTATGATTTAAGTTGATGTTTTCCATCCCCGGATTCACCGTGGTAGTTCCTAACGTTTTCTATCCCTAAAACACAATTTTTCAATTTTTATACATAGTGCAGGTTTAAATACCAACACGTCTTGACCTTCCCCTCAATTTCAGATTCAGTTTCCATCAGTATTCTGTAAAATATGCCTAGAAGCAGTTTAGCGTACATGTAAAAAAAGTTCAAGGCCGTGTTAGCTATACTAGACAAAATATATATTTGTTTTTGAAATTGTTTTCAGGACATTGTGTGTCATTGTACTGTATCAGCAAGTTCGCAACAAAGCCTTCAGTAACAGTAACACTGTGAGGTAAGGCATTTTTCCATAAACAAAAACAATTTAAACAGTTTAACTTCATTAAATTTTTTTGCAAATTGACTAATGTTTTATTCAGCATCAAGACTTACGTTTAGCAGGAAGCTTCATTCAGTTTTAGTTAATTTGTCTTTGTGATATTATGGAATATGTACTAACAGTGTCGTGTTTTAGCAGTTAGGTTGACTGAATGATCATTATGGAGCTGTATTACATGGTGTTTACTTTTTCTACTAATTTAGAGAAGAGAATTGCAATACCTCAGAGGAATTCTATTGCATTCCTTTACAGACTCTTATTCTTGTTCTAACAAGTTGCCGGTGTTTGTTGTTCAGGGTTTGTCTAAGTTGTCAGGTTGTGCTAAGGAGAAGACAAAAAAGGGGTTGTTGTACTACTGGTTTATTACCTAATTAAAATACACCATTGTATGGATATCAGTTTCAAGTTAAGCCTATTGTCTTGTTTTGTGTAGCCTAATATAACATTACTACAAAGGTCATTGGAATCCCTGAGTTGTAGTATTATACTTGTAAGAGTTTTTTAAATTTTGTGTGTGTCCAAATATAGCTGGGTCCTTACATTTGTTAATAGTTTAATATAATAACAAATCAAATTCAGATGTTATCATATAAGGTTGATTAATATTTCAGTCCACCATTACTTTGCTTTTGTTAGGAGGTGATAGGGCTGGGAATTGCACTGGACCTCACAATACAATTTTGTCAATATTGTAATCAATATGGTGATTTTCTCTTCTCTTAATTAAGCATGCTAAAAAGTTCAACAAAATAAAATAAACTGCCCAAAACATTTAATACTATAACAAAAGCATGGCAATCATGTGCTTAAAACTTTCTAAGTGTTATTAATGGAATTTAAATGTGAAAAATGTTTGTTGTGATTATATTGAAAAGTTAATCCACCAAAAACTGCACACTCCTATGATACTAGTAAAATAAGGTAAATTACAAAATATATAGATATTTTATGTACTGGTTCCATGGACAAGGATTAACCTTATTCTTGGACTAAAAAGCAAGATCAATAGAGATTTCCATTCAACATTATTATTTAGTCCAGGACTAGGCTTAATCTGTGTCTGTGAAACTGACCCTATATGATGTACCATTGACTTTTCTTTTAAGCCTATAGTACATTATAGTAATTTATCAATGAAAATAATCTTCTGGCTGGTTACAGTTTTACCTTAAAACAAAACAAAAATGTCAGTATCAGTATTTGGAACAGTAATATTTGTAAAATCACTCAAATAAACTGCACTATCAGTAAAGGTATTAAAACGCATCATGTCGAACTTGTAAAAAAATTGCATTGCTTGTTTCCTGTCTGAAAGAGATATTCAAGAAAAGAGATGGCCAACCAATTTCAAACAATATAGTGAGGTTTGCCATTTCCCCATTAGTATCTGTCTTAAAGCAAGGAGACAGTTACAAACGCACAAACTGCATTGAAGTGTATTATTCTGGACACAGAGTGTTGTTTCCAGGAAATTTGTTCTAGACAAATATGCCCAGATTTATTAGCATTTCTTGGCGATCTTTTCACTGCTTTGTTTACAAAAAATATACAAAGAAATTAATTGAGAGTCGATACTAATATTGGCAAAAAAAGTATTGCAATACATTGCAGTATCGATTTTTTTCTCCCATCCCTAGAAGATGATGTAACTGACTTTCAATGCTATCAAAGTATGACTTTTTTAAAGCCTCTTTTTGGGCTTGGTTGTGGTTAATTAGCATTTTACTAAAAACTAAATTTATTTTGCATACAACTGTTGTCAGGGCCCCTGAACAATCAGCCATGAATTGCTTGGTGGCAGAATTTTGCTGCATACCCCTGGTCAAAATAAGGTAGCCACAAATTAGCCATGGTGCCACAGCACCTTGAGTTCAAAAGTGGATGTACACAATTGGCCTTACATTGTCTGGGCTCTAGGATGGTAAGACCGGCACTATATTTCTTGCACCATTGCTCATATTTGAATGGACATTTCATCCGACTTGTTGCTCCAGATGTCTTTCTTGTTAAGTGAGCAGTGTGATGAGTAGCAGCACTGCTAGGCATTGAGTAGTGTTTGGCTAGTGCTCGCATTGATTTCTCGATGCCCTGGTTGACTTTCTTGGCAAAGCACCTCTAAGTAAACTAGAATAGAGGTGTTTATCTCCTGGGGTTTGTAGTTCCAGCTCATCTAATGCCAAGCTCTACTCATTACCAAACAAACTGCCACTCTGTTTGTGGAGATGTACAGGGCAGCTGAATATGGACCACACAATGGCTGACTGTACCCACCCAGTTCTGCAGTGTTATGCACTGCTCCACTCTGCTTCATATGTTTGGAACAAGCCATTAATGAGCTGTCACTGAGTTGCCTACAGTGAATAAACAGCACAGTTCCTTGCACGCCACACTAGGCGGTATGAATGTTTTAAAACAATGCAAATTGGCAGTAGCTGATTCTGGCCCAGAATTCATTGCAGACATGCTTAGCTCTGATAGTCTTTATTTTATTTGGTTTACATAATTGGATGTCTTTCGATCGTACAGTGATCAATCGAAGTACACTCACATTATTAATTTGTTGTCAGTAGGTTAAGTATGTAGTTCTGTGAATTTGGCACAGACAAGGGAGAACATATTGACTGGGGCTACTTATATTAAGTGCATACATTTGAGAAACTAGGTGAAACAACTGCAATTTTTGGAACTGTGAATGGGGAAATGTCTGTTGCTGGAAAGAGGTTAATACAAGTAAAACATTTTCAAAAAGACGAAAGAGTTGGTGGACATGGAACACATCTAAATAAAATCTGTCTATATCACCTTACCAAACCTGAAGATCTGGCTTCAATTAAAGCAGTGCTAGAGAATCTAACACTATCACTGAATCAGAAAAAAATGTTTAGAGTTTGATTGAGGTCTTTGAATATTTTTGCTACCATCTCAATAAATACAGTAGCATAAGAGAACATATAATATGTAATGTCAGGAAAATGGAAATGTTCAGTCAGAAGGCAGACTTGGAATGGTGTGTCAATATAGTATACAGTACGTTGTGCTTTTCAGATAATGAAAAATTAGAGTTGAGCAGTCTCTGTCCCTTTTATTTACATCCATGGGTGAGCACTATTAGGTCTGTAGTCGTTTACTGCTCTGGTCACTTCCCTCTTTTTCTTTGAGCACTCACTAGCTAGCTGCACAGCCAATCAGAGTTGTCCCTGTCACCAGCCGTGGCCAACTGCCAGACGACCCTGACACCAATTCAACATGTTGAATCGGCTTCGGCACTTTAATAAAAAGGCCAAAGGAGCCCAACACATGGCGACAGTGAGGGACACACCGGACAGACTAAAGCGACGGTCGGTCACCGTCGGCCCAACTAGTACAGACGGCCAACGGTCGGCTTGGTGTGTCAGGGACTTGACCCTAAGAAAGGTAATAGAACGTTTAGGCAAACATCCAGGAATTGTATTAGAAATCACCTTTACCAGTCCATTTCTCCCTATCACCTAAGCACCATCCTTTGAACACCTGGAATGCTGTACATTTAGTCATAGTGGAGCATTCATGACTTTGTCTGATTTTAAAGTGGGTAGCTTTTGGCATAATCAAATGTTGCACAAAAATGTCCACTATACACATCTGTCCAAATGCAAAGTTACATAAGAACTTTTATATTCTGATGACATGCTAGATATTGCAGCTGTGTAACAGAAATATTAAAATGCTTATCTTTAAAAAAAAAATTCACCCCCTTAAAATTGTTTGCACTATAAATTGTGATTTAAATGTATATTGTTGGGGTTTGTTTAATACAATTTTCTAAAATGTCATAGTATTGGTACAAATAAATAACATTACATATGCGTTCACCCATTTTCTTTAGGCAAGCATTCTAATAGTAAAACTCTGAACTATTTAATATTGATTTTGTTAAAGTTGACTGACAATTAATTAATAATAAATAAGGTTAAACAAACAAACAGCTAGTGAGAATATTACTGCATCGTTTTCAAATATCATGCTAACTAATTTTTTATGTTAGTCTAGAAAAAGTTAAAGGAGATACGAATGGGATTAAAATAGGGCTGGCAGATATACCGGAAAAAACGATATACCGGTCTTCATGTATGTTGCGGTTTGCTATATTCGTTACTGGTATTTTTTCCATATGTCATTCCGCCAGTTGCAACAACTGAGAATACCGTAATCTTATTTTGGAATAAACCGCGCCCCTAAAAACGTAATGCCCAGTGCGTGACGCACACAAACACACGTGAGAAACAAACGCATAAACTGTTAAAAAAACAATGGAGGGTGCAGGTAGAATTATCCGTGCAGCAGCAAGCGAAAAATGTGTTATTAAAAAGTGTGCAACGTCAATAGTGTGGACATTGTTTGGTTTTAAGACCCAGTTTACATGTACATGGTTATTTTGAAAAACTGAGACATTTCCCTTCGTTTGTGCCGTTCGTTTACACGTAAACAGAGAATTCGCCCTTGAAAAAAATTATTTCTAAAAACTCCGGCCAAAGATTTAAAAAAACTCAGTTTGCACGTTTGCTTGTAAACTGAGGAAAACTGAGGTTTAGGCAGCCGACGTCACAGTATGCGCCAGAAGAACATGCACCTGCGCCAAAAGTGCGACCTGTTTACATTTTCATTTGGCTATTTTTGGGAATCTGATTGGCTAACGTGGGCTTCAGCCTTTCGTTACACTGCCACCTACACCTTTGGCATGCTCTTGACGGCATATACACGCTTGGTTCCTTTAGCGCCTGCACTAAGCCACTCGACCAATGTTATAACAATGAAAACACGCTTATGGGGTTGTTTGGCTCGAGGTCAAGGGCTATTTTTCCGTGCCCAGAACCTGTGAAACCAATCTGATTGTCTGTTCTATACCAGTAGTTAATCTAGTTAAATGACAGTGGGACTTTTTTGTAATTCATAAACCTACTCCCTTTTGAAATTGTTATCTTGTCCTGGTTTACTTACATTATTTTGTTATTTTATTTGGTATCATTCATCAGCCTTTGCAAATTATTTAAGTTTTTTATTGTGTTATTTTCAATGTGGTGGTGCCATAACATGCCACAGTTCAGTACTAAAGCCATAGACAGTGGATAGGCTTGTTTTTTTGCAGTTGCAAAGTTATTTATTAGTATTCCTGCATTTAATAAAGATTTAAACAATAGCACTACTTTTACTTACTCCGTTTTGTTTATTGGTGTTCCAACAAAAATCATAACGAACAAAGCTTATTAAAACTGCTTTGCTTAGAATTCATTATTTCAACCCTTTATTTAAAAAATCAAATACCTTTAAATACCGTGATACCGTCAAACATTTGAAAAATATCGGGGTATTAAATTTAGGCCATACCTCCCAGCCCTAGATTAAAATAACATAATGTTAAAGATTTGTTTCGTGATTTTAGGCCATCTGTGTTTTCGAGCAAAACTTCACCCCATTTTGTTTATTTCTGTGAGGTGTCTAGGTTTCTATATTTCCTCTTGCTCTTCTGTGTCTAGATGTTTGTCCAGCCCTGCAACCTAAATGGAAAGTACCCTATAAAAATAGTATATAAACTTTCCAAAAACACAAATAACATTTTATAATAACTTGTAAACCAGTCAATATCCCTGAAACCAATACATTTTTATAGAATTTAAACTCTATTTCTAACATTTTCTGTTGTATCTTCATTAATTGTTGCATCTCTCTCAATTAATTTTTTACTTAGCGTTTTTCATGCAAACACACAGAGACACATTCATGTTGCCTCAACATTAACAAACATCTTGTCAGTTGTCGTGTAATAGCTTTGAAGTTTCCTTGAACAACTGTGTGACCAAGCATTGTGTGCAGTGCATGCAAGTTTGTGCGTAATATAGAGTTGGGCAGTTTGCATCCAACCCGTACTGCAGGAAATGTTAAACATTATAAAGGGCCATTCTACGCTCTGTTTTACTCTCAGATCACCCACACTGCAGTAGGTGAACGTTAACTCTCCTTCGTTTGATTTCCTTGACTGTGTCAGCGAACTGTTTTTCGCTTACGAAGACGTGCCATTTCAGAGCTGCATGAGGATGCCGGTAGGAAGCCTAAAGGACAACTTGGAAATTTGAGTAAAGCACAGGTCTTGCTCTAGTAAATAATTTGTGGGCAGTCTCTTGTTAGCTTTACTCTGTCATCTGTGTGAAGCACAGACGCATTTGCTGTACTTGTAAGTCTTTCAAATAAATGACTAGAACTAGCTCATTCAATATGAGATTAGGAAAAAACTGATTACTACGCTGGGTAATTGTGAAAGAAAAAGTGGTGTACAGAGACAACTTACGTTGGTGTGTGCATTACCATAATACTGGATGTACCAACCAAACCAGTTAGACTGATGTATGCTGACCAGTTATGAGACGCTGTGCTAGCAGCCAAGTCTTGCCTATTTTCTAATTAGGTTCAGCAGTTGAAGCATTACATGGTTGTTGTTAC